>JAPDSC010032411.1:738-17926 GCA_026290005.1 Latrodectus geometricus
ATATATATATATATATATATATATATATATATATATTATCAAAAAAAGAATAATTTATGAAATTAAAAAAAATGTTTTAAAGGAGTGATAATTAAGAGAAAATTTTCTTTTTTTTAATAATAATATGTATGTATTTATAATAATATTAATATTAATAATAGTATTAATAATAATATGTATGTATTTTAATAATATGTATGTATGTATGTAGGGGTTGATAATAATAAGAGGTATTGTTGAATTATATTCATGATTAATGATTCAAATCACTTTCATGAAAATATTATATAAATGTAAATGATTAATGGTGTTTAAATTACTTAGTTAACACATGCACTAAATTAGAAAAATCAAAGTGTATTCTCTTGAAATTAAATGAGGAAATGTCATGTCACAACTACTATATAATTACCTTATTGAAGATAATCTGGACATGTCTCTTAATTTTGAATAAACATGAATTATGTGAAACACATCTGTAGGTTGCTTATTTAATAATTATTATCACGCACATGGAACTATTTATTTATTTCAATAAAAATTTTAAAATCAAGTTACCCCATATAATTGGCGTAATTAGGCAAATGTTAATTACCAATTAACTACTCCCTTAATATTTCGGATTACCCTGTTATTTCAAAGTTCAGTAACTTGTCCATATTTTTTAAAAAAGAGATTTTTTTTTACTATAAAATTTCTCTTTTCACATTTATCTTACCAAAATTATCAAATTTTTGGAATTGAGATATGTTCTGGCATAGGTTAATTTTCATAACAAACCTTTACTACAACATACACAAAAATATAAAGCTTTCCTTTTACTCAAATTTTTTGAAATACCGATTTTAGATATAATAGTAATGTGCAATAACTTACTTCAATGTGCTATTTAACAATTCTGTAACTCAGGAATTTTATATTTTACATATTTGGATATCGAATTAACCAATTTAATATTTTGGCGGAATACTTTTTAAGTAATCTTAAAAGTTTTAACAAAAGAAATAAAAGAAAATTTTTTTATCTTTATTCAAATTAAATAAGTTAAGTCTTCTACATTACAAATAAATATTATTTTTTATTTGTTGGCATTTTCCGTTATCAAAGATGAAATTTGGAATTAAGTTTGCCTTAAAATTTAAAATAAATTAACTTAATGAAATACCTGTTGTAAAAATTTCAAATTTTTTGTTTGCAGGGATTTGAGTAACAACAGATTGGTGATGATTGGAAAAAAAACTTTAAGAGGAGCACCATTACTAAAGAATCTGTAAGTATTAATTTCAAATAATAAACTCTTAATAATAAAATATTTTATTTATCATATATTATTTTAAATCTAAAACATTTCTTTAATTTCTACTTACTTAAGAGTTATATAAGAAATTAATATTAAAACTCATTACATTAAATTTTAGTAGAATAATATAATTTAGTGAAAGACTGAACTTTATACTATTACTGATGTAAAAGTTATGTAATACTATTAACGAATTTAGCATACGAAGAAAATCGTCTTTTCTCTTAATCATGTGATATCTTTTAGCCAATAGTAACTGAAGAAATCTAGGTATATATACAGGGTGCTTCAAAAAAATGTATACACACTTTAAACTATTGTAGTTTTCCCGCTCTACAAGGCTAATGTTATATTTCTTCGCCAGGTGCCAGCATAATCGTCCCTCTATGTTATATTATCAGTTGGAATTTGTAATATCAACATGGGGGACGTACGTTTGAGTTTTGAAGAACGTAAGCAGGTTATTAAGAGGTACTGGAAGTTTGAGAATGTAAATGAAGCTCAAAGACAGTGGAGAAGGGAGTATGATACAGAACCACCTTCAAGATTAACAATTACACGCATACGAGACAAATTCGAAGTTCATGGAACAGTGTGTGATATGTACAGAATCAGTGGTGACTCGTACTCAGAATTGTATTGATGCTGCAGGTCACCAATTTGAACAGTATTAACATTTGTTATTTATGTTTCATTTACATTGGACTTTCAGCTTTCTATTTTCCTGAAATTTAACTTTGTAGAACGGTAAATAAATTTTCTATGGAAGTTCAAAGTGTGTATACATTTTTTTGAAGCACCCTGTATATATATAGATAAAGAGAATAGGAAAATATATTTATTATTAACTTACGATGGTATATATATGAAGCTATATATTAATTTAATTATTCAATTCCTTATTCTGCATTTGTACTATTGATTATCTGACAAACAATTGAATATTGAATTTGGATGAAAATTTTGCAAATAGCAATTAAACTCATAAATATTATTACGCCCAATATTTTTAAAATAGTTAACGATCGACATTAGAAAGTAACAACTCAAATAACTCTTAAAAATTTACTATTTATTAAACTTCAGATAATAAATAGTAAATTTTTAAGACTTCAGATTCTTATAAAAACTTCCAGAATTTTTTTCTTATTAAATCTTTCAAAGGAATAAAGTAATTTTATAATATTCATTTGCAGTTAATTGTAAAAATATTTACCAATGATTTACAATTAATAAGTTAGTCAGATGACTTATATTTAAATCTATGCTTACTTATGTAAAACTGTGTAATAATTATAATATACAATTAGCATTGTTACGAAATTTTAAAATTTGCTTTAAGAAATTTATGTAATATATTTTGATAATAATATAGATCTTATTTTGATTTTTCTAGATGTGTTTTGGACAATTTTTTACGTCATTTATATTCTTCTAATTTTCAATTTCTAAAACCTTCTAAAGAAATAATATTATTTACCAAAATCTGGAAATTAAAATAATTAAAAAAATTATTTCTTATTTTTTTACAAACGTTTTCCTTCGAAAGACGCTACAAAACTTGTGAATAGAATCTTAGCATTTTTATTAGGATTTTTTAATGAAAAAATAATCTTTTTAATTTGCATCCGGTTGAAGCAAAGTATTTCAACAAAAAGAATGAGAAAAGATTTAAAATATATTTGTCAAACTTTCTTTCTGTTAAAATTCATTATATGCTTGTGAATTTCTAGTAATTAATTAGGAATTCAATCAGGATAATAACCAAAAGTACATTATGTCAAGTTCTTTGTGAGATAGTTTAAAAGCTTTTACGTTGCTTGGCATCACCCTAGATTAGTTTTATGTTTATTTATTTTTATTCTTGAGAAATCACATATTGACTATCTTCTTAGAAGGCAATAAATAATCTTTTAGAATCCTGGTACTTTGGGATTATCCCGTAGATCATATTCATCATGATTTATATAATAATATATATGTTGTTATTTATTTGTTTATTATTATTTGATAAATTCATTGTGCTTGCAACGTTTATTTTGAAATATTTTTGATGGAAAGACTACCGTCAAATCTAAATCTAACACCAAAAGTTTGACGAGCGTTGGCAGGTCGACAGGATAATCCCAAAGTACCAAGATCCCATTAAACACAATATAGCTATTAAAAATAAATTAATCATTCTTTAAGTTTTGTATATCTCAAGTTAATCATCTTGGGAAGTTTAAATAGTTAATTAAGTAAATTTACACTATTCGACAATTACAGAATTTTATCTCTTACGAGAAAGGTTAACTATTTAGGTATATTTTTGTATCTTCGAGTTAAATTGGAATTTTTATAAGCATGTATTTCTTAATAAAAAAGTTTAATTTAATATGTACTTTTTTATCATTTAAACTATAATACTTACCACATATTTAATATGTATTTTAAAAGTTGTAAAATAGTTGTTCTTAAGTTTCTTAAATCATTATTATTTATTTATTATGCATTCTAAATCTTTTTGGACAGGAAATTTTTATATAAATTATTTGTTGCCAACTTTTATTTTGGTTTCTTGTTTGCAGGAGGTAAAGATTCAATTCTGTGTTTTTTATCATTTAATATTTAATTGTTTTTATGAGTCACCTCGTAACTATTTTTTCTTACTGTTCTAAAATGTTTTAAAATTTTGAATCAGTCTGTCAAAGGCTATCATTTGTAAGCTTACCCAGAAATATTTTTCAATTTATTAAACCTTTGGTGCAAAAATATAATTCCAAACTGTTCCAAAATTTAAATCATTTTTATTGGTGACATGTTCTACCAAAACAAATGATTTCAGCATTCTTAACTTCACAAAAGTTATAAATCTTTTGAATGAACTTGCTGTAAAATATTCTTTTTTTCCTTCGAACATTTGCCTTAAGGAAACAGTAAAAATATTTAACGTCAAGACCTCCCCAGAGATTTGGCAGGAAGAAAAACAGAATAGAAACATGCTATAACATTCTTTGTCTAACCCTTGGAACGAAACAAAAATGAAATGAATAATGCTTCGATAAATCTTTTACACATCAAATAAAGAGACATTTAAGGACATCAAACATGGCGTCGACACATGTGAGTTGCTGTCGCAGACTTTTAGATGAAAATGGACAAAGCGACGGTCGACATCTCTTTTGTATATTTTATGATCTTCGTATTTTGTTCTTTTGTTTGTCTTTGATATATTCCATCTTTACTCTTGTTTTGCTTACTAACTTTGTGTCTACTTTATAGTTCCGCTCTAATAAGTTTCTATCTAACATGCAACGTCCTTTAATGAAACTAAAACATGAAGCCAATTTTGTTAACTAATTTTTTTACGACCAAAACGTATGTGTTATTAAATATATTGGATATTTATAATCTTTATGGTAGTGAATATAGTCTCTTATTTTATTTTATAGCTTGTGATGCTGTTTATTTATTTTTATTTATTTTAAGTATTATGTTAATAATATCTTTTAGTTATGTTTATACTTTGAAATTGGAATGTTTAATTTCAGTATTTTAGAGTATTTAAGTTTAACTTTAAAAATGTTGCATAAGAAAAAGAAAGTTAGACATTTGTTTGTTGACCATACGGGGATTGTCAAGTTGATAACACCAAATAACATCAACTACATAAAATTTAATGTCACTCTCCTGATGGACATGCAAATTTTGAAATGAAAATTTCTTTTAAAGTAGCCATTTCGTCATTTAATAACATAAATTATATTACATCTTAAATTATATCTCATCCTTATATTATATCTCATCCTTATATTATATCTCATCATTAAATTATATCTCATACTATCTTCAATAACAAATTAACTCTCGAGTCTAATGTAACCATCAAGAGTTTAAATTAGAATTCTGTTAATATTAGGATTAAATTCTGCTTTGATACATGTATTTTTATGCATCACAAGGCTAGCATTGATATTCGCATAACTCACCATCAATTTCTCAAGATGTACATTTGGTTTAATTATTAATTTCAGATGCAGACATTTTTTATTTAAAGCGTATGAAGCATAGTGCACAAATTCTAACTGAAATTTTTTTATAAATAAATTAATTCAATTCCTCTTCTAAATTTTCAAGTTTACTCTATCTACTCGAACGGTTATTACATCATAATTATCACCATATATTTCCCTTTGGGGATAAATATTCCCGCCACAAAATATCTTAAAAAAAGCTGAGTGTCATTCACACTCATCAAAAGCTTAATTTTTTTTAATTAACGAAAGATTTCATATTTTTTTAAGGTTTCGCTTTTATTAAACCTTTTTATACTTTTATTTTATCGCTTAATGAATTTCAGAAAGATATAATTAAGATTCTAAAATTAATTGCTAGCATTTCATTTGTGATAAATTTAAATAATTATACAGTCATTAAATGAAGTAATTATTTTGATATATTTATTTTCTTTTCGAAAGCATTAAGTAAATAAAATAAAAACTTGTTTTTGAGAAGATTTTTAGATTCTTGTTAGTATTCTATAATAAATATATAAAAACTTTGCTACATCACTTAATGAGCATTAATCAACAATAATTGTCAGCTTATTTTTAATTGCTACATAAACTCACTAATTATATTTTTAACTATTCTAACATTTTTGTTTTCTGGGTAAAAAGAATAAGACAAACAAAGATTAAAACACTGCTGGAGGCTTTTTTGTCTAAAAGCAAAGTTTTCTGATTTTCTGTAAAATTATCAATTTTTTCTTTTGCTAAGAGCTATTTTGATATTGTTTAATACGAAATTTTATTTCCTTCATTAGTGGATAATATTGAATAAGTTTTTGACAAGGCTTCACTTTTCCATATTTTGCAATTATTATGCATTACCTAATTAATTATTATTGTGTATTTATGATGGGTGCCAAAAGCAAGCACTTATATTTAAAGTTCAAGATTATACCATTTTTTCTTTTTATCATATTATCATATATTAAATTAGCTTTTATCCGAAATAATATTATATCGTTTATTACATATATTAACTTACAATAGAAGACGACATTTTGGCATTATTTAATCTTTTTGTATGAATATATCTTATAATTTACGTATAATAAATATTTTTAACTCGCCAAATGTTATTATTTAAAATGACGAAGTATGGGTAGGTTGTATAATGGAATAAAAATATTTATAGTCGAGCCAAATTATTATATGCTAGATTTATATATAGTGATTAATTTCCTGATAGAAATATATATATCTTTGTGTAAGATCTGATGCAATATTTCAATAACAAGCTTAGTCTCTTTTTTTAAGAATATATTTTGATGGATCTTGAATTTCACTGAAATTACCATTAAATAATAATATGTTCAAACCAGTTTGAAAAATTAATTCCAAAAAAAAATTGTTCATAAAAAAAGGAAAATTTCAAAATAAAATAAATGGATTTTTTTTATTATTTACCCTTGTTGAAATATTTCAATTTTAAATAAGAAAAATTTCAGTGAACATCATTTCCAAAATGAAATGTGTGTTTGTTCGAATTGAACATATAGATCAATTTAACTAAAAACATTTGTACCGTATACAGTAAGGAACTATTTGTTTAATTTACCGTAAACCTAAAATATTATGAAGTAATTGAATCAGCTTGGATTGTTTTACGAATCATTTAGGGAATAAAATTTAACTCCAAATAAAATAATTCAGTAAATAGGCTTAGCATTACTTCTCGGTGATTTATTCCTATTTTATTCCAGAAAGTTTCGTAGAACAAATTCTTCTTTTCATTTAATAAACTAGAAATTCGTAGAATAATAAACGAAGAGTGAAATTTGATTATTAAGAGAAACGGTGAGTTTCAAGCAGAATAAAAAGGAACTAATTTTTAGAAGATTTATTTCGCATTAAAATGATTTATGGGAGATTTATATGAGAATGCATCATTACATTTTGTGTATTTACTTTTCAGACAGATGGACAATAATGAGATTACATGTGTGGATGACGTTTCCATCAGGATGCTAAAAGATATGGAAATTTTGTAAGTAGCATTATAATATTCATGATAAACCTTATTTTTTGATTCAGTTAGTGGATTTATTTGAATTTAATGGTTGAAGTGATTTTGTTTCTGAATCATGGGGGTGATAAAATACGATTCATTTTACAAGGCAAGGATAAAAATTAAAGATTTAAAAGCATCGGATTTAGTTTCTTATTTTTATTAAATTTTTCACTAGATAAATAGACATTGTTTACTGCTTGGGCACGTGTAGTGATAATGATAATGTAACTTGTAATATTGTTATTTCGCTTAAGATAGTTTTAATTTTCGGAAAATAATTTAACTAAAGGGTTAATATTGAGAAGACATATTTCAAACAAAATTTCATGCAACCAATGCAGTGAGATATGTGTTAAGAAATAGATATTTACCAACTATTTTCCTCTTCCATATAGAGACCTGGAATAAAGAACCACATTTTTTAATTAGTTTCACTAGTCTGCAATGAGATGAGATATAAAAAATGCATGGAAATGTATGTAGAAAATGCATATTCTGTATATCAAAATCTTCAAAGAAGATGGTTAAATGTGCGATGTATTTTGTTTTTTTTTTACGAATTCCTTACGAAAAATAAAAACTGGCAATAAAATTTTTACGCTGTTTGTGAGAAGAATGGTGCTTCCTTCCTTCAACTGGAAGAACAGCTTGACCGTGATACAAAATAACCAAGAAAGTTCTTGCCGTTTGTAATGACCCAAAAGGACAGAAGTGTATAGCCTACAGAAAGTGGAGCCTAATATTAGTCCTTTAAATAATGACCATCGGTATCCATCATCTTCAGCTAATGTGTTTCTGGTTGTGCAATCCCTTTGCATTAAAACTCGGGGTTTTGAACGCAAAAAAGTACGAGAGGGCTTGGTCAAGTCTGCTTCATTATTGAAGAATTTGCAATGAAGATGATTGTCCACAGAAGGGAAGATGTGGTGAAGATGCAAAGTCAGGTGAGTAAGGAGGATGTCACAAAGTCTCCCTACTAAATCACTGTATGGTATTTCTGGTCACCCACGCAACATGCAGCCTCATGTCATCAGCCAAGAACAGTACATCCTTGAGATTAGTCAATGCTGTTTGCTTTTGTTGAAATGCCCTTTGCACATGTTCCAGTTGCTGAGAGTAAAGATCCGAAGTGATCATTTGGCTTGTTGGTAACAGCTCATTGCGAACCACTTGAAGATTAGTTCAACCGACACATAATCTTGCCTGAATGCATAGGGACAAATCTCCCGACCTGAATTTGTGTGACAAATGACTTGCGGTACGTTCATTCTCTTTGATTCTATTCCCAAATGCTTAGCATATTCGTTAACTTGATACAGCTGATAATAATTCAAATTTTAGCTGACAAGCCCACTTTGAAATCGTATAGCAAACAAGAACAAACGAGCTCCTTCGACCCGTCCATTTCTCTTCATTGCTGTACGAGTTACGATTGATGCATGTGCGCGGTGGACCTGATTTTATAAGGACTGATATTCCTACTCTCGACTGACCGGTGTCTTGACCACGTCATATTTGCATATTTATTCAATATCAAAGCGAAAACGGCAAGAATTTTCTAGTTTATCTTATACTAAAACAAATAGTTTAATTATATAATTTTAAATGATGTTTACTGTGGTTTGCTTGTAGAACCCTAGGTTTGATTCCAAAATATTTCAGGTTTTAATCCAGCCACTGCTGAAAACTTGAGTATCTATTTTTATCTTGTTTCTGCAAATATAATTGTCGTGACGGAATCTTGAAAGATTTCATTTTGCTTTTCCAAGATTTCAGCCCACAATTTATGAAAAGCTCCTCTGGAAGGGCAATAAAGTAGTTTATTCTGAAAAGACTTAAAAATGCTTTCAGCCATTAGCTTATTTAGTACTCTGTGTCTATAATTTGAGAAGTAAATTCAATACTACATTGTGTCTTCAATAACATTTTTTATGTTTAAAAATTTAATGACTGAAAGAATGTCTAAACTGAACATATAAGATATTTAGGGCATTTATATATATCAAAAGTAATATTATTTACAATACCCTGAAAATATATTGCTACTCTCTGACATAATATATTGTTAAATGACCTCCTAATCTTTCATCTAAATGGCTAATGATTTAGATTTTGTTTATCATTATAACCATGGAGTCTTTACTCATGAGCATGCTTGTTTAGTATTGTTTAACAAAATATGTTGTACTGTGTAACATAGTTTTTGGCATGTGGATTTAATGAATTCAAATCTCATCTAGATTACAGAATTTTCTTTAAAGTTCTTGATAGAAAAATTTATAGAAATTGATACCTTCATATCATTACATTTTCAATTACAATGCTACATTATCATTATTAAACATAAGCATTTATTTAAAATTGAAATCAAAATATCTTATTGTATAAAACTTAATAATTTTTTTACTCAAATTGAAGAAAGCTTTAATATGCTTTATAAGAAAAATAAATTATTTGAGATTTAGAAACAACAGTGACTCTATACCTATAGGATAGAGTAGACTGTCTTTGAAATAGAACCTAAGCAAAAATAGTAAGAAATTGACATCACGCCATACTGGAATGTTTTAACTATTATTATAAAATTGTATAGCTTAGTATATATATGTATGCAATTCAAAACAAATAAAGAAATATCATTAAATAGCCCAGCCAAAATGTCTTAATAGAGTTTATCTTTTCTCAAAAAATCTGATATCAGTAAGTAGTCATATAATAAAATTGTACTAAGTGATGTTTAGAACAAATATAATATAACCTTCTCCAAAAATATAATGGAAGAACTTTGATGTTTGTGAAAGAGCTCGCAGTGATTGAGTTGCTTCAAAAAAGAGTACGACCTCTCTCTTTTTTGAAATCTAAAAAATGAATATTATACATTTGAATGTTATTTATGAAATGAATTATTTGAGTATGCTGTTTCGTTAAAAGTTGACTCTATTGTAAAGAGTATCTCAACTACAGAAAATTAAAAATCACTTTTATATTTTTTTCCTTCAGCATATTTTTGATATTTTAAAATTTTGTAGCTTTTTGGTAAATTAAATTTATCAGTTAAATCTACGCAATTATGATAAAATGGATACAGAATAATGATGGTTAAGGCTATAAAATTATAGAATAATCCTTTTTTTTTTACATTTTTAAATCTATCACATATTATACCCGGGTTGTCTTTAATTAAATACAATATAAGTTATATAAGTTTCATCCGGTTTAACCGGATGTCATTACTAGGCAGTATTGGTCTTGCTAAAATTGTTTGAAAATGCCAGCATCAATCTTGGATGTTGTTCTGCATATCAATTCATCATGTTACAAAGTACATTCCAGAACTGTATGTTTCGCTGAACAGATTTTAGCTCAGTACAAATAGATGCTGAATACTGACTGGAAATAGAATAAAGAAAACATATCTTGGAGTTCTCTTGGGAATGAAAGGAGAAAGCAGAAAAAAGGACAAATCTGTACTATCTCAAACCCATTCTTCCAAATCCATAACTTGTGGATACCCCACACAATAACTTGAAAGCACGTGGGAAGCTATTATGAACCAAACATTCTGAGGAACGTGCCCTGAAAGACAGGCGCTCTCCATTTTACTTTTTGTTTCTTTTTGGAGTCTAACTGTAACTGAGGCCTCTTTCGCTCATTGCGATCACGTACTTTATCCGAGAGGTGCGCATGAATTATTTATTTAGTTTCAGTAGTATCGGTTGGTTGCGTGTGCTCAACCAATTCCTTTCTATATGGCATGCCTTTAATTTGTAGATTACGTTATTTTTTAACGCTTTTAGTAACATCGAACATGTGCGCGAGCCGACTTCTTTCGCAAATGTTCCATTAAGCGAGATTAATGCATTCGAAAAGGGCATTTGACTTTCAGGAAGTAATATTTTAATTTGAAAGGAAATCCGATTTAATTTATTAATTATCCCTCGACTTGCATATATATACGGCATCATCTTTTTTTCAATAGTTCTGTCTAATTAACTGGTCTTTAAGATTTATTTTTCTTTAGTATAACATAGTGGAATACAATAGTTCCATTCACGGAAGAAATATTTCACGCCTATTTCCAATTTTGGCATCAGTAATTGAAATTTTAATATTACTCTATTTTGTTACTTTTAATTGTTCGACGTGAAGAGCCTGACAATAAAACTTTTGTGTAATAAATAGCTAAATAAGTTCTTAAAAAAATTTTAGAGAACAATTTAAGGAATTTTTTTGTAGACCAAATCTTTTCCTAGTGACAAGAAATCTATTGTTATTTGGTAGAAGGTATGGAAAGTTAACAAGCATCTATCGAAACAGATTCATAAACTCAAAGCAGATATATATTTTATTTACAAATTAAAATTAGCTGCATAAAATGTATAAACTCTTAGACAATTAACATTAATTAATCCATAAGCATTTTTAAACTAAATTATAACTTTTATTAATTTCTAAAATTTGTTGAAAATTTCTCAAGTTGTAATAAATAAATGTGTTTCAAATTTATTACATTCATATTATTAAAAAGGGTTCAAAATAAATTAAAATTAATAAAGAATATGTATAAAATTTTATTTTGTTTCGTAATAATCCACGCATAAATATTAAATATCTATTTTTATTTTGAAAAGATTTTGGCAAAATCTTTTAGTTTTACCATGTCCAAGATTTTTGGTACATTTTTTACTATTATTTAATTTGTTTTACTATTACATTGCTTTATTTTAAATTAGATAAAAAGTAAGAAACTGATTATAATTTTCAAAATTAAATTTATAAATTATAGTTTAATATAGAATTTTACGTTCATGAGCATTTCTGATTAAAAACATTTAAGACATCTATGATTTTAACGTAACAAAATTAATTTATAAATTTATCATGTCAGTACCTAAACACATGTTTATTTACTTTTTACGTAATTTACATTCACATATTTGTAAAACTATTTGTTCTCTTTGAAATTAATAATACATAATCATATTTTGAATTAATAAATATGCTTATGTCTTATTAATATTTTAGATATATTATTTGAATGCCTTATAATTTTCTGAACAGTAATAAATATTAGTGATTCTAAAGATTTTAATTTAAATTGCTTTTATATCAAAAATTTATGTTAGTTAAATAAATCTATATTAATTTAAATTTACTTACAATGCTTATAGTTCTGATACTTAGCACACACAATAAAGGTAACCATCAAGTTTGTCAAATTTAAGTGCCAAGTAATTTTCTCTTCCTGCAAAATATATTTTACATTCTGCCAAAGCACTCAAAACTGTCATAACTACGTGGCATAGAATTCATTAATGAATGAAAGCATCTTGGAAGAAAACAATAGTACTAATATTGCAGGAAAGCCATAATTTGGAAGCAATATAAGGTAATAGCAATCTATATAGCACAGCATGTCATATGGCATTCCAAATGTACTGAATAATGCTGATATTGAATGATTTTAGTGGACAGCAGATGATGTTAAATTAAAAGCCTTTTAATTACCAATATAAATTCCACCATACGGGTATTGTTCAAGTTTGTCAGAATGCCCATATGATATGAATGAATATAAATTTGCTATATAAATATGTAGTCAAATTTTGCTAGTTTTTAATATTTTTTTCAAAATGTGAATATAGAACAGTTTACGAATATCTTCATTTTAACAAATTGATAAAAACTTTATTTGTAATTTATATGATGTTAAATCGAATCATCAAGAGACATATATTTTTTTTCTCAGTTATGGTTGACGGGATAATACGTTAGTATCTAGATATCTATCACTTATCGAAATAAACACTAGACTTGCTTCTGTGATGGCTATCAAACTTGCTCCCTTCAGAAGTTTAAGAAGGATAAATGAATTCTTAAGAAGGTAAATGGATAAATGATTTGGACACTTTTGTTGTTTAAGAAGGATAAATGGTTAGCAGCATGCTTACGGCTGTGATAAAAATTGAATTATAGCTTACCGGCTTTGAGGTTTATCGTATCAAGGTATTGTTGCTCGTATCATTCGAGATCTTATAGTTGTTTGCAGATTGTTAGATCGATGAACTCAGGACGATCATATGGAAAGCCACGGTGGATCATTTCACTTACAGTTGACAAGACAACCATGTTACCTATATGTACTTAATAGATCCTACAGCCAACTTATGAGTCCAGAGTTGAAAATTGTGTTCTCTATCAATAAATCAATAAGAGTCTGCCTGAATAATTCGCCAAAATTTGCAGCACTATAGATGATTAGCTCAATGATTATGGCTTTGGCTACCATTGATTCAATTAATAGACAGGAGCAAATTCAACGATGAACTTTGTCTCAGATTTGCGAATATTTCTTTTAGGTGAATCTCGGTAGAATTTATACCCTTATAATGATCGCATTTGTGTTTAACGATATCATGGAGGCCACACATTTCCAGTATTCTTTCGGCTTCTTTATGCCCCATCACCTGGAGTGAATATTTGTGTGTCATTTTGTATCCATCTCAGTCACATTTTGATCGGATTGACGTACCTTAGATTAGTTAATGCCATTACTCTTCAAATAGTATCCGTCCTTAATCTACCATTGATTCGAGACCTGCGAAATACTGCATTTCAACAATGCATGATCCAATAATCCAGTATACCACATAGGTATTCTGTGATTCAGAAAATGCTCGACCGCTACTTTGTCCTGGAGATTCTCTTGATCCTACATCATTAGCAAGGTCTATTGTTGCCAAGCAACTGGCTTTTACCATATACCAGTCATTACGATCATAATTAATTAATAACATTCAGTTATTTGCCTTTTATTCCTGACATTTTGAGACCAGTAATGTATGTATCTAAGTAATGATAACTACATATGTCCTAAATATCATAGATATTTCAGTTTTTTATATCTCTTGTTAATACAATATTATTAATTTTTTATACTCATATATGTCCAACATGACGAACATGAGTATAGTTTGTCTTCGATGCAAATGAAAAAGAGATTTCAAGTGAAACAGCTTTTACATGAGTATTATTACATGAGTATAATTTCAATATATTAATAGTACAAATTATTGCATCAAATAAACAAGTATATTGATATTATTTTATTGAGATGCATTTCTTAGTAATTTTTGATTCTATAATTTATATTTTCTTGTAATTCTGTACAAAATATTTCTAAAGCTATTTGATCTAACACATGCTTTTTTAAATTGCATTCGTTTATTATCTCTTTGTTCTTTTTTTTAAGAACATTAAACAAGAACAACATAACGGCGTTGGGAAAGGATCTTTTCGAAGGAATGAAGAAACTTAGAGTCTTGTAAGTATAGATTTTTCTCTGTTACACTCTCTCATTTTGAATTGTGAAATTATCATCTGCTAAAAACATTTTGCTAAATGGAATATTTATTTGCAGTATTGTTGAAAATTTGAAAAACATTAAAATATTCCTATTTTTACAAAAATTCTAATTGAAAATAATATTTTGTGTTACTAATGTGTATAATAAATATGTTTAAAATATTCTGTATTTAGAAGCATAATATTTTGTTTAGAAATATGTTTTGCTAATATATTATAGGTATCATACTTCCTTACACATTTGGAGCTTGTGAAACTATATGTTTTAGCAAAATTGAAAAAATTTTCATGTAACATATTGTTCCAAATAAAAAAGGGAATATTAAACATTTAAATTTTTAAATTTGAGTAACGTATATTAATATATATTTCCAAGAATGTGTACAGATAGTTCCTATTTGAAATAAATGTTATGTGACAATTGAATATGAACGAATATAACAGTAGTTATATTCATTTTTCTAATGGTACTCAAATTATAATGGCCATCTCTTTTTTTTAATCATTTAACAGTAAGGAATAAAATATTAATAAAAATAGATTGAGGACACTTTTTGTAGTATGTATTCAGCCTTTCAAATTCTAATCTCTACATTTACTATGTAAAATCTTACTTCCAGTTTTAAAATTAAAATTTTGGCTTTTCCTACAAAATATTTTTACCGATTTTTTATTTTGTCTCTTAAAAAGAAATGGAACAGAACTTAAAGTATGTCTTGAACTAACTTGCAAAATGCTTGTGAAACATTTAAGTAATGCAGCCCCCGCCATCCGCTGTTGTGAATGCGTGTCTTCTAGCTCAAAAGACGCATTACTCCCAATCAAGTTTAGGAACCTCTGCACAGTACCAACTCATAATCTTGACAAATTGACGCGTGTAACAATTTTTTTCCATCCAACTTACACAAACTACCTAAGTATATCCTTTAATGTCACTATCCGGTCACGTGAGCGACCTCCACCCCGAATAAAATAACGGTACAGATTTCTTCTTTTTTAATTCACTTCAATCACATATCCAATTGAGAGCTATCATTTTTTTTTCCCTAGCATTGGGTTATCTTAGGTTAATGGCTGGATTTTTTTTTTCCTGCTTAGTTCCATGGATAGCAGTTGAATTGTTCTCCCTGTGGTGAATGCTGCATTCTTTTAAGATTAGGTGATTTACTTCCCCAAAACAATGAATAGAACGAGAAATTGTTGTTATAGTTTGAACTTTTAATCCCAATCCACCCTTATTTGTTTCCAAAAAGTTGTTATAGTCCTTTAATATGGGCTGGACCTAGATAGAAGTTGTGTGGCCTGTGATTTAATACACATTTTTACCTGCTAAAAATGAGAGTTTATATACTTTTATTATTTTAAAAAAAGATTATTCATGTGGACTATTAGAAGTTCACAATTATTTATTTTTTTGTACATTTTTTAATTTAAATTTTTTTATTTCCTATTTTTGTACTTTATTGTATAACTTTTCATAATTTATTACCTTATAAAATCCACATTCACTTTATTTTGGTTAAAAATGTTGTTACTTATGACACTTGGTGAAATTAAGTCCGCCCTTCAGGGATTGGGCGGATGAAGTCAAAAAGAGCGTCTTCCGTTTTTGAATAGAGCATCCTCATACGAAGGTGGAAGTATGACTTTGGCTCATAGATGGCAGTACCATCTGGGTCTAGAGATAGAAGCCAGAGAAGACCCATAGCCTGGCTCCAATCACGCCCAGAGGTATTTGGAATGGGAACAATGCGACCATACATATTTTACGTGCCCCAGTAGTCATTAGTGAACATGATGGATCTTCGACTAAGACGGGATTCGAACTCACCACCTTTTTGTAACGAGAATGACTTCCTAACCAACCAGGCCACAGCGGCCTTGGTTAAATATACACTTTTGGGTACCCAGTTGTTTATTTATCAAAGTTAAATATCCATACAAGAAATGAAAATGCAACAAAAAATACATCTCAAACTAGTAAAAGGCAATTATGAAAAAAAGCCAAAATGAAATTTTTTAATTTGTAAAATCATTTTTAAATTCTTATATCAATGAGAACATATCATTAAATTAACAAGATATAGATGAATAAAGTATTAAATATTAAGTATTGCATAATCTAATACTGGTTATAATGAGTATGAGTAATTAATACAATTTAATTAAGATGAAATTGTATTTATTCTTGTGGATACTATTAACAGATAATTGTATATTTATTCACTTTTCATTTATTTAGTTTCTTTCTATTACTATATGATGATGATACGTCTTGCAAATTTTTAATATTTGAAAAGTAAATTAATAACTCTGATGGGACTTCAAATTTTTCTTACACAATTTTTCTTTTTGGATTTTTTTAAATTAAAATTATTAGTTAAAAGAATTTTTCAATAATAATTTATGCATAGTGAATAGAATATATGCTGTACAGATATTTTATATCTTATTATTGGCTTA
>JAPDSC010032412.1:0-12987 GCA_026290005.1 Latrodectus geometricus
ATATATATAATTTATTTATACACTTTATCATTTTAGAGAGAGAAGGTAATTGAGAAACAGTTTGAAGTTATTTTTGAAATTCTTCTAAACTTTTATCTTTAGAAAATTTGATGATATCAGCTGTTTTTTCTTCAACAATAGAAAATATAACTTTCAAACCACAGAATTAAAACTGATTATACAGCTCATAAACATTGACTATAAAAATTCAAGAAAGATATTATCATTTCATTTTTTGGAGTTAAATGCATTGTAAATACATTCAATTATTTAAGGAAACAAAAAATGGAAAATAAAAACTTACCATTACATTTACTACAAAAACATTCCTTTTTGCAATTATTCTGAAAACGAAACCAAAACCATTTTTAAGTTTGTTGGTGTGAGTTTTTCCTCATGCAGTTAACAGTTAAACAGACAATTTACTATTTCACTTTCTCCAGAGTTGAAGCGAAAAAAATGGTTGATTGACCACACCATTTGTGTCAAGGTCTTACACAAGAAACTGCTTCTCGTCATGGGCCTCAACTCGAATGGAAAAGGGACTGTGTTGTAAGCTTCTGAGTTTTGAAATTTGCAGGCTTTTGTTGAATTACATGCTCGACCGGAATAAAGAAATCGCGTTGATTTACGATGCACCAGAAAAATCGAATTTTTAGTTTTATAGTTTCACAAGTAAATCAATAATAGTGACTTGGAAATTCTAAGTTACCAATGTTAACAAACTTCTTAGTTCTAAAAAGAGTGTTTTAGAGAAATTGTGAACAATTACTGATTTTCAAGACTTAAAATCTATTTCTATATAAGAGACATATTTACATAAATTAATCTTTTTCCAATTTTTGTTACATATGAATAACTATCTTGCATAGAGCACTGAACAAACTGTTTTTTAAGTTGAAAAAAATATTATTTGGAAATATAGACTAAAATCACGGTTTTCCTCTCAACTTGAAATTATTTTTCATCATGAGAAAAAACAGACCGGTAAAATTACTAGTTTTATTCTTTAATCTACACATAGATTTTATTTATTTCATGTAAAAATACCTAACTACAAAATTATTTAAAAATATTAAAAAATAATAAAATTATATAAATTTTGCTCTAGTATTGAAACTAACACAAATAACACTTCTCATTTCTTTTATTTGAAATGAAAAGTAACAAATGATTGATGTTTTTTAAGATGTTTTATTAAAAAAATTATTAATGGACTTTCTTAATGCATTTTAATGTAGAGAGAATCCATAATATTTTTACAGAGAACTCATATTGAAAGTTTAGTGAAATTTAACAGTTTACAAGGATTTTTAAGTCTCTCAAATAAAATAATTTTAATAAGTATTACAAATTTCGCCTTTCTTTAAATAAAATTTCTTGTATATATTTTATGTTTATCAAATTATGATGTAATAACAAAAATTAGCTCACATCAAAAGATAAATTTGAAATATATATTTTTTTCTCTTGGAGTAGAATAATCTATTAAAGATTATTCTACTCCAAGAGAAATTTTATCATGTTAATCATGATTAACATGATAAAAATATCAAAATGAATATAATATTTTATAGAAAAAATAAGGTAAGAGAAATTTTATATTAAGCAATAAATATTCATCAATAGAAAAAAGCAATAAACTTTAAAGTACACATTCATTTTAGGGCTAAGTAACTTGGATTTTAATTAATTCATTTCTGATGATTTTAATTTACTATTTGTTTGTTTTATACAAGGTGTCAAATTTTAAAATGTATGTTATTGATAAATTATTTTTAAATATTAATAATGTTAAAACTTTTTGTAAAGGAGATATTTAATATTAGGTAGCACATAACATTTTAAAAAATTTGGAAAGAGAAATTTCAACTAGGAATTATATTCGCTGAATATATTTATTCTATTTAAGATTAATGATAGAAGAAGTTAACAAAATAGTAACCAAAATTAGCACTTTATTCCTAAGAAAATCTTTATTCATAGAGAATAATCTAATACTTTCAATCTAGTTTGTAATGAATATGATTTGATGATAATGAAAAATTGCCATCTTACCCTATGAACTTAACATCCTCACACTTAACATCCTTAACATCCTCATCCATGAGTCAGAAATCAGAGACCCACAGAAAACTCGTTCGGTCTCATATTACGAAAGAAGCATTTCATACTTCTTCCTTATCGCACATTATTTCCTGGCCAAAGTTTTTTTTTTTCTATTTTTTAATTTGTGATTTAGATTCCTTTTAACTCTTGCAGTCACGCATAAAGATCAGAAAACAAACTAATGCCAATCCTTAGGTAAATTATAATAGTTTACGAATTTTTTTATAGATTTTAAGATGATATATATTAAATTTCTTAGTAAACCAATATTAGTATGCAATATTCTTTAAACTCTAGAAGGAGCAATTAATATATAAGATAACACATTTATCCTACATTATTATAGGACTCCTTTATTTGTAAATAAATGAACTGAATTCAGTCCCTCCCCCCCCCCCCCAAAAAATTAGAATTCTTCATAGTTCTTGTACCACAGCCATTGTTTTGTTAAATAATCAGAAAAATTTACTATGTTTGTAAATTTATGCAAAATATTTGCAAAAATAAAAGAATAGAAATTGTCGAAAAATTATTTGATAAATATACACGTCAAGTAACTATAAAAATGTTAAAAGAAAGACAATCTATTGTTTATTTTTTAGTTATTATTGAAATAATTAAGTGAAGTAAAATGGGAATAAGTAATAAAACTAACAAGAAATTGATGTCTGAATATTTTAATCCATTAAATTGGATTCTGAAATCAATTTAAAAATGAAGACAATTATTTAAAGATTTCAACCATTAAAATAGAATAATTAAAATTCACTCTTTCATGCACTGTTTCTCATGCCAGAAAAATTTTATTACTGCAAGAGTTAAACTGGAAAAGTATTCTAATCGTTTAATTAGTTAAAAGCATTTTCACCCATTCATTTGTCTTTACAATTTAACCATCAAAATAATATTAACATGCATATTTATGTATTTTTGGTAGAAGTTCAGCTTATTACAATTTAATGTGTTTGGTACACATACAAATGCTTGCATTATTTCCCGACCTATGTTTCATTTTTTCGCTTTTAGAAAAAATACAAAAGGTACAATGTAATGATTTTTATACCACACTAATGCGAAATATATGTGTTGGTAAATATAAATATATATTACTGATCGATCATATGATTAAATATTCTTACACAACGAAACATTGATCAACAACAAATCATTAAATTGAAATTTATCTGATTTCTAAATTTTTTTAAACAAAATAATTGGTAGTCAAAAAGATGAAATTTAAAAATACAATTATTTCTTTTGTATTCAGATTTATTATGAAATCAATGCAATTCATGAAAATAATTTTGATTAATTGTATATTTCTTCATATAAACGAAGAGACATATATCCATTTTAACACGTTCATGCATCTCTGAGTAAAAAATAGTAACTTAATTACATTGAATACTTATAATTAAAACAAATTTATTAATCTATTAGTTACCATAAATGTACTGTTTTAAAAAAACTAATATTTTTAAATTCAATAATGACTTTACGAAAAATTCTGAAAATTAGATACTTAAAATCAAAATATATATGCTATAAGTCACAAATTCTATTGAAATATTTCATTTGATTACAATTATTATATATCTCTAAGATAATGAAAAAATGTTTAATTTCTTCTAATTTTTAATAAAATAATAATCCTAAAAATTGAAAGAACAGGCCCATTACCTTTTTATATTTTCACTTTTCCTTATATATAAAACAAAAAATTATTAAAATTTTCTTCATACCTTCTTCAAATATTTGAAAACGTTTCTAATCATCACTTATTCCATCTTTATTTTGAACTGCGTTATTCAAATTCACCTTTTTTTTATTTAATTGTAGATTTAAAATAATATTGTTAACGAAATGTTAAACTATATTTTTGAGAGACATCATTCTTTCGTATCAATTTTGAGCTGTAAATGTGTGAATGCTTTATCTAATCAGACAACGACCAGAAGCTATCAGTTTGACATAAAAAATGAATATTATCAGGTGAAGATAATCCATTCCAAGATATTTATGCAAGTTTGAATAATGTGTGAGTTTGTTAATTTCATAATAAAAGTTGAAAACAATATTTGATATACTCGAAATCTGTTTTTATGATACTACTTTGTTAAAAACTATTGAAATACACCATGAAATATGCAGCGAAATACTTTAACTTAAATAGTTTAACTTACTTTAACTTAATCATAAAGAATTATTAACTATCCTGATTACTTATGGAAATATTGAAAATACATATCTTCTGTAGTTAATTAACCATTTACTTAATATCGTACGATATCAAATTGTAAATAATTAATTCACCAAAGGAGAAAAAATATTATATAAATATCTCAAGCTAAATACAAAAGAAACATTCTGAGCAAAATCTTAAAATACAAAAAGCTAATTTGAAAACGGTACACGAAACAAAATAGTTTTATTTAAACAGTGGTATATAATTAGAGCAGGACTATTATGAGTCATTCTGAATGTGCTTGTTAGTTCTAAAAACTCCTATTAAATATGAATGTTAATAGCAAAATTTTAATTATGAATTTGTTTTATATCTTGTAGCGAGTAGTGCTCATACACATGTTGTTACAATTTATGACACAAGGCGAAGCCAAGCCCACTGGTCTGGGCTAATGAAGTCAGAAAGAAAGTCTTCCGTTTTTGAATAGAGCACTCTCCACGAGGGTGGAAGTACGACCTTGGCTCATAGATGACAGCACCATTTGGTTATAAATTGGATTATTTAGAGATAGGAAGCCAGAAAGGTCTAAAGCTTGGCTCTTGACTCCCGAGAGGTTTTAATTTGGAATAGAAACATGGGCAACCACGATATATTTTACGTTCCCCAGTCATCATTGGTGAACAAGACGATCTTTAGTCTGCTGAAAATCAAACCAACAACCTGGCGATTGTGAGACTGAAACCCTAACCAACAAGGCTGCTACCATGGCCAGCTTATTCAGATAAACTCATTTAGCAATTTCCTGATACCAAACAATATTTTGAATTTATGGTAATTTTAACACAAATTTATTTTGTGTTCATTTTTAACAGTAACAAATAAAATATTTAAATGATCATAAAAGTTAAATGATTAAATGTTAAAAGAAATTTAAATCATAATCATATTAATATCAAAAATATTTATTTTTGTTACGAAAAACTTGGCGTATTTTTCTTTATATTTTTCTTTTTAAAAACAATTATATTATTTTAAAAAGAATAATAACTTTGTATTTTTCTTTTTTGAAAACATTAAAAATTCTCTTAAAATGTATCACTCCATAAAAGTAAACCAATGGATATAAAAATCCTTTTTAACTTAGGAAAACTGATATATCTAAAAACTAATGATAGGTTATGTGAAACTGATGTGTGAAGAAGATTTATGGAATTAAAATTCAATTAAAGATCTTAATGCATTTGAATTCTTTGTTTGGTGCAAATAATATTCACAAATTACCACATAAAGCGTTATTGGTTAAACTCTATTTATGAGCCGATCCCCATTTCTAATCACAATGGTTCTTAAGGCTTACCGGGGGGATCAAATCTTATTTTGCTTTCTATGTAGACTTGAATTGACAGAACAAGGCATATGAGTGATGTAGATTCTTTATAAATACACAACTAAGGTATGGCACATTCCTACGTGATTTTGGTTGGTTTTGTTGCATCTTTTAAATTTTTTTTGTTGTCTTTCTTTTTTTTTTCATCATCTTTCTTTCTTTTTTCTCATCTTTTTTTTTTGTTGCATCTAAGTGTCGGTCAACCAAAACTTAGAATAAAGAATCAATATGGTTAATTTTCAGCTTATTATTTGTTTGAAAATGACCAAGTAGACGTTAAAACAAGATCAAATTAATTTGTTTGAGAATTTTGTTTCTGTATTACAAAAAACAGCTTTGTCAGCAACAAGAACTCTTTTGTATTAGTAAGTCAATAAAGATAGTTTTAAGAGAAATTACTGGTGAAATTGGGCAAAAAATGAGGATGCAAAGGTAATAAATATCTCTATCATTAAAAATGATCTGATGTTTAAGTTGTGACTCTAATACTAATTGACCATTTTGTGGTTGAAATATATTTAAATTGACTTATGAACCTGTCTCCATTCAGTAGGCACAATTGAAATGAATATAGACAAGTAGCAATCAACTCTCAGATGGGAGAAATTTGTGTGCCTAAACCATATTTATTGGCTCACTTTGAATTCTTGTTGTGCACAATTTTGAATTAATAGAACCTTGAAATGCTCGATTTTTTTTGCTATGCCCTTCACTGGTTTTATTATTATTATTGAAACAATGTTGGAAGACATCATTGTACACAAATCCGCCTCATAATTCTTGTCCATTTATCTACTGATGAATTTAAAAGGTGTATAATTTATTTACACAATGAAAAATTAATTATATTTCAGTAAAATATTAAAAGTAAATCATCACCAAGAAAAATATTATATTTAAATCTCAGGAATGGTATTCAGTGCAGCTGCATTTTTTCAATTTTTGTATGACTATTTTTGATAGTATAAAAAATTGTAAAAATTTTTTTGTATAACTATTTTAAATTTTTAATAAAGATTTACATATAAATATACTATAATACAATCTTTTAATCACTTTTCTTTTATTATCTGATTTACTGGGTTTTTAATTACAAAGTTTGTGACACCTCATAAAGTGCAGAAATAGGCTTCGCAAAATTGTATGGTTTACTGAAATAAATGTTTGAGACTCTTTGACATAAAGTCACTGCTTTGATAAAAGAAAAAAAATTATTTTTTCTTAAAAATAATAACTCAAAAGTGAATATATTTGAATATTTTAATTATTCAATAAAAACAATCATGTTAAACAATAAAACACAATATATTTATATCAAAAAAATTGTTAAATGAAGTTACATACTTTCTGAATAACAAATTTTCGAATTTTTTCATGAAATTCTTTATTAATATGATAAGTATTTATTAAATGAAATCATAGAAAAAAGATTATATAGTCACATCAACTTAATTAAGTATCCAAACGTAGTAGGAAACCTCTCTACTAAGTTTGGATACTTAATTAAGTTGATGTGACATAATTAAGTATCCAAACAAAAATTGGTACTAATCAAACACAAGTTTCAGAAGTCAAATTTTATGACTAATAAAATTTAAATCGTTATTATCTTAATGTGTTCTCTTCAAAATTATTGAAAAATATGGTAAACTTAACAGTAATTTATCATTTTCAATTAATATATTTCACGTTTAACTTAAATTTCTTATCATGAATATTCTACTGAATGTATTATTTTTCCCTCAATATCTATGAGAACTTAAATAAAAAAAAAATATTTCCATTTTCTTAAATATTTAAATTAATTCTTTATTTTTTATCAGTTATTTCTGTGGTATAAATAACCAAAAAAAATGATGCATTGTTTAAAAAAATAAATCGAAAGAGCAAAATTAAATATATACAACATAAATTACTTCAATCAACAAGGATTTAAATTACATTATTTTTTATCTTACGAAATTATATAATTTAGAAAATTTGAAGCGAAATAAAGTGAATTTATCATGACATTTAATATTTTTCTTTAATAAAAAATCCTGCTTGAGATATCGAAATTTATAATTTTATATAGAATGCTAAATACTCTCAAGTGCTGTGCAACCTTATTTTTTATAAAAGGAATAAAAATTTAGATTTATTTTACTTTGTAAGCTATAGAATTATTTTCGAGAGTAGATTTTTATAGAAATTACATCTCATTCTATTATTAGTATTCTAAATGTAAACATAATTTAATTTTTTTTTTATCATTTAAAGTTTTCATGATATAAGAAAACCTTCACAATTTTAGAATATTATAAAAATCCTACACATGCGATGTAACATTTTTATACTTTTCTAAAAATGTTCCGTAGCACGAAAATAACAAAAAGAATATCTTTTTATAACATACTTAATGATTTACTAAAACTTTAACAAAATATATTTTTTTTCATTTGAAACATATAATTACAAGCAAATCATAATAATTAAGATGCATTTTTGCACTTTTTTTCTTAAATATATTCATTCTTTCTTTTTTAATACAAACATTTTAAAATTTTCAAATATTCGTTGAATCTCTCTCTTAATTCATGAGTTTATTTAACGTAAAAATTTTTAAAATAACTTCTAAGCACCTGTAAATACCAAAGAATTTTTTCTATTTAATAACAGTGATTTCTATTTAAGATATTCGTATTGTGCTATTGAAACAAAATTATTATTTTAGTTTTGGCAGTATTCCTGTGATGTGTTGTGTGATGCTTACTATATTTCATTTCCATTTGATAACCATTTGATATTTACTACGTTTCAAGGTGCTGCCATCTGTTGATGTAAAGTAAAATTATGGCAAAGATTTCCAAAATTTATATCGAAGTTATTGAAATAATTTTTGCTATTCATTAAAATTTAACTAATACTTTAGAGTAAACTATACATTAATTTTCATAACAATTTTGGCTGAAAATATCAAACAAAATTGGAAATTATAAGAAACATTATGTTAACTACATTTCTGGCATGAATCAAATTTGAAAAGGAAGAAAATCGCACACTTTTTGTTAAAAATTATTACATTCTATGTACAATGAATTTTTCAGAAGATTTTTTATAGCAGCTGATAGTTGCCTGAAAAGGAATTTAATATACTCGACTTTTAGGCACTGGTAATCTCATATGTGAAGTCTAATATTCATTTTCTCACTTTAATTCGTTAAGTATTAGAGACAAATATGTTAAATTTAACTTACGAGTAAAATCTAAGAAAAATTATGTCCAACCACTTCACCTCTACCATCTCGAAGGTTTTGTATTTTATTTTTTAAATTTCACTTCCTATAACTTTTTATTTATACAAAATATCAATTTGATTCTTTTGATATCTAAATAAAAAATGTAACATTATTGCTATCATTTCTTTTATGGCTTTTAAACATTTGGATAAGCATAAATGATTGTCAAAATGATAGAAATACCTAATATTATATAATATTTTTAAGTATGATGTGCAGTCATTAAAATATAATAATAACTACCAATTATTTTATAAATAGGAATGTATATATTCTGGTAATATATTGTAACTTTATTAAAGCTCTGTAAATTTATGATTTTTTTTCAAAATCGCAAAATGACGGACATTTCAGACTTCCAAATTATAGAAAAAAATCTTTCTTAAGAAAACCGAACAAAAAAATCCCAACATTTAGCCGTTTTATAGAGTTATGGTGTCTAAACTCATGGCAGCACACACACAGCGAGGCAAGAGTAAGCAAAGCAAAATAGTGAACGAAAAAAGAAATTCAATGAAGAGATAGACGGCTTGTATGCATGGATTGTAATGCAAACAAATGTGTGTACAACACAAAAGAAGCAGCAGAGACCAATCACCTTCTATATTCTCCAATGTCATCAGACTACAAATAGAATTGATTATTTTTGGCATTGTAGCATTTGCTAAACTACTTATCAGCGATGTTAATGGCAAACGTCGTTTACAGTGATATTATACTTACAATACCGATTGATAAGTAGAAGAATGTAATATGATCGGACAAATAATCTTTTTCATACTTTTCCTACAATAGAACGGGTGCACGTTTGGAGGACATTTGCACAAACATATGAGCATGATTGTCTTCTTTCAGATGTAAAGCATGAAGTTAGATCTGTCATGATATTGACAGCCGTATCTGGTTTTCTGTTGGATCAATCGTACCTCTGAAAGTAAGGATCACAGGGGAGAAGCATAAAGAACTTTTGCGGGCCAGAACTATCCTATGACACAGAATTTGTTTCTTGAGAGAGATGGAATTTTCCTGGAATATAATGCACCTATCCATACAGCAGGACTAGATAAGGTCCACGGCATGGATACTTGATAAACACGAGGATAAAGTTATCCATCTACCGTAGCCCGCACATCACTCAACCTCAATACAATTAAACCGTTATGTATGTTTCAGAGCGTTCAATACAGAATCGATATCTTCCATCCACATCTTTTCGAAAATTTTCACAAATTCTCGATGATAAAACTGATACAATATTTCTCTAAACACTATTCAGTTGCACGAATAGTACATGCACGAAGTGGCTCATAAGCGAATTATTTCTGCCTTACCCGCCAAAGGCAGTCCTGCACCATACTCATAAAGAATTCTATATAACAATACGATGCTTTCAAAATTTTGATTAACATGTGTTGGTGGGAACTTATTATGTGAAATATTTGAGTACATTAAACTCGGTAAGTATTTGAAAATATGCAACATTCGTAATTCCGATTACTTTAAAATTTGATTAGTAATATAAGGAGATTGTACAAAACACCTGAATATTTTAAAATTCAGAAACTATGAAAATTTTTCCTGTTACCTTTTATTTGCAGTTTCAAATTTTTATTAGTATAGGAAAGGTTTGTATGTTAAACATTTAACAGTATTGGAAAACAATAAATATATGAAATTTAACAATTTAACAGTAAACATATGAATTTAACGGCATTGCTGTAACAGAAAAAAGGTGTATGCCATTGGACATGCTAAAGAATATTGAAACAAAGCTACAGAGAAGCATTTTGGGCTACCCCCAACTGAGAAAAGGATAAGCGCTTGGCGGAATCAAGAAAAGAATCCAAGAAATATACTCACAGTAAAGAAAATTTACGGGATTGATATAAAATAAACATTTGATAAATCATTTAAGAAGCTTGGCATTAGAAGTGCACTGGATGGTACAGAGGCCAATTTGTTATCTGAACACTCGGATGCTGATTTAGAACATGTTTCATTTAATTCTGGAAATAACTCTCAGGATTTTGATGAAAAAGATTAAAATTTGTTGTTTCCCTGATTGTGGGTTCGATATTTGCTTTATATTTAAATTACTATCATTTTTTTTATAATTATCGTCATAAAGTTTCGTACTTTAAATATATATAAATGGGTTCATCTTATGCATTGACAAATATGATAGTTTCGTTCAGAATATCATAACCACACCGTAAAAATAAGAAATTATATTCAAAGTGAAATTAATTGTAACAAACTTTCTTAAACTGAAAAGAAAATAACTATGCAAAACTTTGATTGTTAAAACTTTAAAAACTAATTTTATCTTTTAATAAAGCAAATTTAAATTTAAGAAAAATAAATCAAATTAGATCCATACAGAAATATTTTGATAAAATACAAGAATAATTGAAAAAGAGGAAGAAATGTGTGGGTGTTAGAACTTTACATTACATTTATATTCATTATTTACATGCAAATGGATAGGAAATTTTCTATGTATTCATTATTGTTATGGAAAATATTGATTAATTGAATTAATTAAACAAAATTATCGATTATTTGAGATTATTTAAAGATTTTTTTATCCATGAATTTTTATTTATTTATGAATTAAATATTCAATTTGTATCAAATCGATTTGGAATTTTTTATTTTAATGAAAATAAAATCTTATGTTAAATATTTTTCTTATGAAAAAGTAGGGAAGGAAAATTTATTTATTTAACATTTATGTTGTTGAATATAAACTAGAATTTTCTCGGTGTTTTGAATTTCCATTGTATTCGAACTATAAGCTTGAATTTCATAATGTCTATAATAAAATATACTTATTTATATCAAAATTTAGTGGATTACAATATTCTTAATGATCACTTTTATAAATATTTAAACAAAGAATGCAAATTTTACTTAAATATTCCTTCTAAAGTCTTTGATATTTTTAAATCTCTTCATTTTCAAATTATATATATATTTGTTTTTTATTTCTCTCTCTCTCTCTCTCTCTCTCTCTCTACTGAAAAAATGAAAAAAATTTAATTAAATTTGGTACCTGTGAAAGGATTTCATTATGATGATTTAACAGGACATTAGCATCTCTGTACATATTTTTCTTAAAACTAACATAAGGATAGTATTTAAAAATGTTTAATTTCTCTATGTATGCAATTAAGCTTGTCAATTAATTAAAATAAAAATGAAGACAAATCTAATAACAAATTCTACAAATAAACCACTATAATGTTTAGTATCTATTAATTAAATTAAAGATTATATTATTACACTGTACACATGGTTTTTATGAATATAAGGACTTTTACTCAACTTATTAAATGATATTAAATAATAAACATCTAAAAAACCTCTATAGTAAATCACAATATTCTTGTAAATACTTCGATTTGATTACAATAATTCAAATCGAAGTGAATTAAACTAAGTATGATGTTGAATATTAAAACTTACCTTTAATTTCATTGACTGATCAACACTTTAGTTCCACAGGATTCATAACTAAGTTCCTTCTGTAATCAGAATTTTTAAGGCCGAGTGTTTCGAATATAGTTTAAACTGCTGAACTAATAATATAATCTTTGAGAAAATCTGTAGAACACGACTTTTATCTTTCAAACAATTATTTTCGCAAAATCCTTAGTTTAAATATAGAAAGTTACTGTCGTCTTTCGTTCATGTATAATTCATCTAGTTTTCAATTATTTGATAAATGTTTTTGATTTTTCGAGGAAAAAACATGTTCCCTAAATTTTTAAGCATTATATTAATTCTAATAATGAAAATCTTCACTTAAATTTGTAACTGGAAATACCTTGTTGGTAGAATTTTTAGTCATAGCTAGTATTATTTGATTTCTGTATAATTTACGTTATACTTAGTTTTGCTACTGCGTAAATGTTATCAACTCAGTCAAACATACCTTAGTGGTAAATTGTAGATGTTAAATAACTTGATAATTTTAATTGTGTGTGTGTGTGTGTGTGTGTGTGTGTGTGTGTGTGTGTGTGTGT
>JAPDSC010032412.1:39824-54490 GCA_026290005.1 Latrodectus geometricus
ATATATATATTTGTTTATTGCCAAAAACGTATATAATCATTAGATTTGTTTACTTTTTCAGCAATGATAAGTGGTTCCTTAAGCACCTGTACAGGAATATCTATAAGATCAAGATTATCAAAACTTGTATCTAAAGAAGAATTGGGTAATTAATTTATTTATAAAAAATCCAAATCAATAAATAGTTTTAAACTACATAGTGCATGTATATTTTTACTTCCACCAAACAAAATATCTTTACAATTTAATTTAGGTAGAGCATTTTCATTGCTTGGAATATTTACTTCTGTAGCACCTATGATTGGGACAGCAATATTTTTTCAAATTTATAATGCTACTATAGAAATATATCCTGGTGCGACATATATTGCTGCCGCTATATTCCTTGTTCCAAGTGCATGTATATTTTTGTAAGTAGAAGTTTCTCAATATTTACATAATACATAAATCAAACATTGATAAATAAAGTGTTGGATTTTCATTGAGAAAATTCTCACTTTGCGAAAATCAGAGAGTAGAAACATATTTTCCACTTCTTCAAAAACCAGCAATTTGAATCACTTAAAAGTATTTGTATAAGATATGCACATATTCAGTTAATTTAAAGCATGGCATTAAGTCAAAGCATTCCATGATGTGATTGGCAGAAACCCAACGTTAACTGTATCTTAAACAAAGAAGGTATCAATAACAGTAAATCTGCTCAATAAATGCTTTGTAATCAAAGCAAGATTTATTAAAAATATAATTTATGTAGCACTGACTTGGTTAAGTATCAGACTATGTGTGTTAACTTGTCGAAACCAAAGAGAGAACAACAGAGAAATTGCTTTCTTTAAGTAGTAATATTTTTTATGTCTTAACATGTCACTTTAATTAAAAGATATATTTTGCTCTACTACTTTTATACACACATGTTTCAAATATGCTGAAAAAAGCCCAAATTGAGATTTTGAATATTATTTAAAATAACTTTTCAAAGTTTTTATACAATGTCGTAAATACCATTGATACACATTAATATTGCCATATATTTTGTGATACCATATGCTATGGTATGATTCTGTTAATTAAGATATGATACATTTAAATGTAATAAAAACTAGGTAAAAACAGAATGTCTCCCATTACAAAATTATGCCTAATTATAAATTACTCTTTGCATATTATAGTGTTATTTGTTTTCATATTCTTTAGTTTTTTTGATACATTGGTTAATTAAGAACTGCTCTTGGTCAGTTAAAAAGTATTAGTTAAGGCATGTATATTCAGAGCTATACCGTTCAAAATTACAAGCAAAACAACAACCCTTACATCATTTTGTGATTGTGTGAGGTACAAACTAAAATACAATAAATAAAATATAACTTTGTTAATAACTCACACAGTCATTCATGATATAGTTATAGTTAACATATGTCATCTATAATATAGTTAGAAAACTTTTACATTAGCTATAATGTAAAATGTCAAAAATGTTCCTTATCTAATTAGAAATACACAAAATAGGTGAAATATAAGAAAACTGTAAGTAAAGTTAAACGTACGATTATTCATTCAAAGTCAAATATAAATATGAAATTAAAATGATTCTAAAAATAAGAACTATTCAATACTAAAATTATACCACTGAAAAGGAGTGATTTGTGAAGGAAAATTCATATATGTGTTGTCATTATCCATGTAAACAAGTATATTTTTTTATTTCTTATATTGAATTTAATTATTTGAAAATATATCATTGCTAAATTACAAGCATTTAAATTTTAAATTTATAATTATTTAATTGGTTTATAAATTGTCAGTTTATAAATTATAAGTACTTAAGAAAATAATTGATTTACAAATAATAGGTATTTTTACTAATAAATGTCAATGTTTGAATATATTTTTGTGTAACATTAACTAACAAGCATAAGGGAAAATTATCAATCATCAATTTTGCTTAAACTTGTTAGTTAATAAAAGCTACAAAAATATGCGCAATGTTTCTAAAGAGTATGATGAATTCTATTAATTGTGTTGTAATCTACGGGGTTCATTTTATAAATTAGCAATCCAATTAATTTGAAATCATATATAACAAACAAATCACGATATTATACTTTTTTAAAACAAAGATTGAGTAATTGAAATACGTTATAATATTTATAGTTAGTTTGTTCTAAATAAAATTACAATTAATGTCTAGTTTGATAGTATATATATTAATTAATGCTAATTTAGTGTTTTTAAAATTAAATGTTTAATTTTTGCTTTTAGAAAACTAAAACAATGTTTTATTGTCTCCGCAGATGGATGATGCAAATGCCAACAATATCTGTTGGTGATTATGGCAAAAGTGAAGAAATGATGCAAATCCAGTCAGTTTCTTCCAACTACAATGAATTGGTAGAAGAAAAATCATAAATCAAAATACATCTAACGTTATCTGAGGTCCTTTTTGGAGGAAAATAGATTTCCAAAAATACTTACAGAGGAAAAATGTTATTTTTGAATAAATATTTTGGTTATATTGTTTCCATTTATTACTTTTTGAAAGAAACCAAAAACATGTATAAGAAGTTTGAATTTTCATTTATTAGTTTAATGATTGCATGAGAACTTCAGCTTTGTAGAACATTTCACTTATTAATGCATACATCATTGGATTAAAAATTACAATATGCATATTGACAAGGGAAAAAAATAACAGAAATTTTAAAGTAATAAACAAATACAAACGTATCGAATCACATGTCTCTTAGTTTCTTAGTATTATATTTCCCCAATTGATTCGTGCTGCTTTTGTGTTTGAAGTATGATTCATAACAATTGATTCATTGGAGGAAATCAGTAAATGCCTTCTACGATATCTGCCTGTTGAATACCTATAATTGATGAATACAAGCGAAATGAAATATCCCACTACATTTATATTCATATGAATAAAAACATGCTTTGCAACATAATGAAAGCAATGCTATATTACAATGTGCCTTAAAAGTAAAGTGTATAGAGTCACATCAACTTGAAATTATAAGCAAATTAAGTAAAATATTTATAATGACTCATTCGCCATGAAACTTGGTATCTGCCTTTTTCAAAAAGTGCATTTATCTTTAATGGGTTGCTTAAGTTTTGGCCGCATTAAAGTTTTCTTTTCACTGAACACAAATTTACAAGTTTGTTTTAATGCATATTTTATTACTATAACGGATAATAGTTAATACTTTCTTAATAGTTACTTGTATTTTTGTTCAATGTGAAGGGTTGTTCATAACTTCATAGTTCATACTATTTCAATACTGGGCATCATGTATGACAATGTTTAATGACTGGGTAGTGTGCTGGCATAGTACAAGTTGCAAGTAGATTAAAAATAAAGTGTGATAAACCTTCGCTTTTCTGTGCTTTTTGTGACATACTAATGACACAACAAAATAAATGTTGTTTCAGAATAAGGTGTCTATAGTAATGTGTCAAAAATATATCGATCATTTAAAATTAACAATACATAAATAAAAAAATAAATGATATATATGTATCATAAAAAAAATTTAAACACCATGAAAAAAGTTTTTGTTTTTATGAAACTGTATATGTGTATAGCTCATACACAAGGCTATATATATACTCTTTTGCAGGATAAATCGAAGCACCAAGAACGATTTTTGCGATCATGATAATATTTTGTACGCAAACGCATCTTGATTGAACATAAAAATGAGCAAGGCAAATGAACAGGAATTGTGATCATAACGTTTATTTCTAGTGCGCAATGTGAAAAGTATAAAACCAATAACATATTCATTTTTTTTTTGTTGCTACCATTGTAATTCCGTAAAGAAGCAACTAAAAACGCCAGTACGACGATATAGAAGACCTTACAGACAACTAAACGATTTTGAACATGATCGCATTGTAGGGTTGAGTTTATTTCTTGAAGATTTTTATAAATGCATCAAATTATAGGTACTTTTTAAAAAAACGAGCAAAACATGAATCGACAAATTTAAAAAACATTGGTTTCTTTTGTATTTATAACAATAAAAATTGACAACAATAATTTTTTAATTTTTTAAAAATAATCAGAATTATTAACAAATGTTTTTGAACCACCCATTGTTTTATCGACAAAATGAAGATTTTAAACAAGATTTTCTTTTTCCATCTAGTAAAATGTGCGAAAATTTATTAATGCTATTTAGTTAGCAAAATACTAGATGAGAAAATAATTTCAGTAGAAACTTATTGCTAAAGAATCAAAGGAAGAACAAAATTTAAAGTTTTAATTTTGGTAAAACTGCTTCATTTGCTTTGTAAATCTTTAGATTTTTTTTTAGTCATCGATTGATTGATAATGAAAGAGTTTTCCCAATAATTTTAAGTACATTAGAATAGCTTACAATTACTTACCAAAATACTTTTAGTCTTATCAAATATCTTTGGAACAGGGAAAGAATGATACTATATTTATTTATTTGTGATTTCTTATTTTTATGATTTTTTTAAATTTATTTATGAATAGTCTCTACTTGACATTGGAAAATAATTCTGCTTTTTATTATAACTATTAATACTTTCATGAAATTATTTTAGGAAAAATTTATTGCATGCAAGTTTCGGAAGAAGAATCTACAATTTCTTTAAAAAAACAGCAGAAAAGACTGAAATTCCTTTAGTAAATCGTTTCAAGAGTTTTTTTTATGCTTAAATTTAAAGTATTCTCATATTCTCCTTTTAATTTTACATATGTGACCAATGTAGCAACGATTTTAAAAACTACTGGGTACAAAATATATTCTCTTGAAATATTTTTACGCTGAATCAGAGAAGTGTATGTGAGCACTATTTGCAATTAAGCTTTCAACACCAAAATAGAATGATCTTGCGAATGCCAAAATTTCATGAAAGAAAGATTCGAATATACAAATAATTAGCATATCATTGTATTTGAATGAAACAGCAAAGAGAAAAGTGACTTTTGAAACACTGTATAGATAATAAGTTCAACGAGGAATTTCTCGTTTGAAAGTTATTTTAAGGTCACAATTTTCTCAAAATACTGTATTATACCTCGAAATACAAAAGAAATCATTACTAACATAGAATTCGTTTGAGTAAGAATCTTTACCAAAACAGAACACGGATTATCGCTTCATGATGTTGCCATTCACAGTGGTTGAAATCCAACCAGTTTGAATGGATTGTTAAAAGTCATAACTTAACGGCATGCAGAATCTAAATACCTTCGTATGATTAACGCAGACAGAACAAACATGTTATGAACTCGGCCTAACAAAACCGTACAACCACATCACTAACCATTAGTCATTAAATGGCTTAGTTGCAGAATGTCCGGTATCACCTTTCACAGTGCGATGCCATTTTGAGAACCACGGACCATTAGAACAGTAACCATTATTTCTGTTTCTCTTGAAAATGCATCAAAAAAATAAATTTTGGTGTTTACCAACAACATATGGACACAGGATTGTCAAACTGTCTTTTCAGATGAATTCATGCTCAGAGTGGAACATTCTGTTGGTCAGATATGTGTTAAGATTCTCCGAAAATCATCACTTGATTGAATTCGGTATTGTCATAAAGGTTCTGCACACCGTGTGATACAATGGGCCACCAATAAGTGTATGACATACATCTCTTGTTCGATCAATGGTAACATGAACTGTGGTGCAATTTTGATATTCTTAAGGTCAAAGTTTGTTTGGAGCTCTGGGGAATGCTATATTTTATCAAAATAATGAAAAAAGCACATATTGGACGCTGTGATGAAACATCCATCGATATAGATGATATTTGATTTATAATATAAATGATATTCATCCTAGTTTTCATGGTCTCCAGACCTCTCACTAACGGAAAATTTCTGGATTTCTACTAATGTAGATCAGGCATGATTTAGACTTGAAGCTGCATGCAATATGTCATCAATTTCTGTCATACAAGGGCAGCTCTATTAACAGAATAATAAAACCTTAACAGAATAAAAAACGTTTTAGCTGCCATATGTGGCAACTGTTTCTACTAATTTCGCACTCCTTTAAACTCCCACAACACAGTTTTGTTCGGCAAATTTATTATTTAGTAACTATTCCATACTTTTTTACATACAAAATATATTTTTATTTACTTTTTTATGGTGTTACAAATCTAATGGCCAGCAATGTGCATGTGGAAATTAGATTACGACGGACAATTTTGGAGCTCTATGCTAACATACTTGTTGCTCACATTGAAGAATATAAATGGAGATGATTTTTTTATTAATTAAACACACATGCCGTAGGTAACTATTCACCCTTCATTCATACAAGGAAAGGAGAAAGACAGGAGAGAGAGAAAGTACATCCATGCCAGAACCGGGATTCGAACCCAGAGTCTCCCTATCAACAATCAGGCACGATGCCCACTAGACAGAGTCGGCAGCTGTTCCTGTGGTTTATAAGTGGATTATTCTTTTATTTCACCACTTCTTTTTTTTAATTTTAAAAACTATATTTGATTAAAAAAAACATTGTAGATTATACAAATTTAACTTTATAAAACATGGTAGAAATTAATGTAATGCGTCATAGGTTAAATAAAAATGTATTTATTTACAAATATTTTCTATGCATTTATTGAACCTAAATAAGAAAACAAAAATGCAAAATATATAAATTTAGTGAAAAATTTTGAATTTTTAAAACAAACAAAAAATTTTTTAATAAATCCAAACCTTTATTTCAAAACTATTTGTAAGTAAAAAATTTTGACTAAATTTATGTGATCTGCTATTGAATAAATAAAATTGCATTAATCGATAAAGCGATTTTATTTATTTAATAGCAGATCACATAAATTTAAATCATTAGAAAATTTTTATATCAGTGAGAATGAGTTATGGCAAGTAATGGTTGATTGAAGAAATGATAAATAATCTTATTGCTTAGATAACCAAGAGGAAAACAATGTTTTAAGTAGCTTTTCAAGCAAAAAAGTTCGTGTGTGTGACAATAGCACTTTTCTAGAGAATAGATATCATATCGATTTTAATGCAGGGCGTCATAAAAACAAAACAGCACATATATATGTATATTATTCTGTTTTTATTAAGTATTTTTGTTTAACTAAACATTAATTATCTTGTTATTCCAACCGTTGTAATAACATTAGAATAATGTAATGGAAATTAATCTTTTTGCTTGTGCCATTTGTCAATGTCTTTTCTGAAAACATTTTTCCTCGCCGACTGGATAAGTGTGTAATTAAACAAAATTATATCAAATGTAAGTCTTTTTATTTTCAAAATCCATTGAATAATTTATGAATTGCATTTGATATTTAACAAATATTTAAAACATTATGGAAAATTAAATTTAAATTTAATTTGTGTTTCTTACTAGTTAGTTACAGATTCTTAATTTTGTATTTCTTTAGGTCATATATTTCATAAAATTTAGTGATAAAATATTTCTTTCTGTATATATTTAAATATATTTTTCACGTTTAAGATAATAAATATAACAAGTGATATATGTTGTCTGAATTAATTTAGTGAAGTGAATGATAGTAAAATGTATATAATTGTTAATATGGTGAATAAAGTAAATAACTACAGTTTAAAATTAGTTAAATAAATCAGAAACAAATAAGACGACAATATAAAATTAGAGACTATTAAAATTTACAAGAATGTGCTTTCTTATGAGGCTATTTATGAAAAATATAAAATGTACTATGACTGTATTATGATATAAATTTTATTTCTTATATTTACAAGGATTAATGTTTTTTTAATTATTAGGAAACTAGAAATCATTTTTTTAAATAAATTTTTGCATTTAATTTAAAATAAGAAAATATTATTTACATAATATTTATTTCATAAAAATAAGTTTAAAGATATAATAAAATTAAAACATATTTAGCTGTATTTTAATATTATTAAGTGAAATTTAGTAGGAACTCTATATGAATTTATGCAAAAATTTACATATAGATATTTAAGGTATCTTATAAATGAAACAGTTACAAATGAAAATAATTGAAATAAATACATGTTGTATAACTTATTAAGTATTTCAAATTTTAGGGCAAACTCTATTTGGTACTTAAAAATATTTATAAAATTCAATTATAAAAGTGTGCAATGGTTAAGAAATCCAATTTTAAAATATACATTGCTACACCTCATACTAAATAATTCTTGCAACGAACTCATAACTCTTAAACGGTGAACAAAAACAGTTTTATAAACAAAAAAAGACATACGAATTATGTTTTCATTATGCAATCATTAATAAAAATATTCAATGTTCTTAAAAATACATCTTCCTACTTCTTCTGTCGTTGATACTGGGAGAGAAATTTTTAAAGCAACTGCTTTGGAGTCTGGCATTACTATTTGCACTTCATTTCTTGATGCATACGGACAAATATTTTCTGCCCTTTTAACATTCAATGCAATTTCAATTCTTTCGGATTCTTTAGCAAATAACGCATTAGGAAAGACCAAAGAGGCTTCTTCTGAAGTATTTAAGAAAGCTCCTCTCTTTGTTGTTTGATCCATAGTTAAGACATTGGTGGCTGTCACAACAGCATACAAACAAGCTGTATCCTTAGTCTGTGCAAAAGCTGAAAGTGCTAGATTAACTGCAGTCAAGAAAACATTTCCTTTTAGAATTTCAATTCTTAAGCAAAATGTTTCACCATTTTTTATCGTATGTTGAGGAGACACAAAAATATTCAAATCTGCAACATAATAAGCCACATGATGGCGTGGCAGACAAACTCCGTCTCCAGAGCAAGTGCTTTGATTCGAAGCAGTGCTAGTAGTACTAATAGTTCTCTCTCTATGCATCGATCTCTTACAATTTATCATACTATGAAGCTGCTTTACTTCTGGGTCATTCATATCTTCTTCAGACATTTCTGAAAATCGCACGTGGGGCAACAGTGTCCTGATGTTTTGCAGAATTTCCTCTTGGTTATTGGGGTCTGAGCCCTTCTTTAGGCATTCATTGAACCCCCATCCTACAACAGCTATAAGAACTGACTTTTCTGAGTTCAGTTTCAAGCTGTCCCTGATTACTATGTCTCTAACTGTGGATTTTTTTATTGTTGAGAACCCTCTTGAAGCCAAAACATCATCAGCGTGTTCGTCGATGTACTTCAGGCAATAGAATTGAAGGTGTCTCACTGCCAAAGATGACGCAGTTTCAAATATCTCGCAAACATTGGAACTGTCTAATGTGGTGATTAAATGATCAATGCAGATTTTTGATAAGCTTTTTATTTTGTACTTTTCAGCTGCATGGAGAGTTTCTAGAACTTCAGAATGATTTTGGAAACTGATTTCTCCTTTTTGAATATATCTGAAAAAGAAATGAAAATAATTTTTAAGTTATAAATATTTTTTTAAATGGATGCAGTTTAATTTTACAATATATTTATTTACACTTTTTATTTACCCCTAATAGCACTAGTTAAATTTTACATCCTTGGCTGACAGTTAAACTAAGCACCTAGATAAGCACTAAATTTGCTCTTAAACTAATTAATACATTAATTATTAATACCTATTTCATTGATTTTTAACATACGCCACCCAATAAAGTATTTTGTTTATACATACACGTAAAAAACTTAACAGCGTTATCTGATTCTTAAAGTGCCTAATAAAAACGTAGTATTTTTTGGTGCTTACATTCTTGAAGTTGTTGCACCAGCATACTTCCATGAATTTAGTCCTGAATTCGTCTCTATCGGTTACTGGAAGCAACAGGTGGGAGTCTTTTTGATTAAGATGCGGGGATCATGCACAAGAGTTCAATACATTTTGTGCCTTAATATTTTTTGAAACATTGATGTTGATAACATTTATTTCTATATAAATGTTTTCAAAAAATGACAAACATTTAAAAAGGAAAGTGCTGTAAAATAATTTTAAAAAAATTAGACGAATATTTTATTCAATTCGTAATATCCTGATAACTTTTCTTTATCAGATCATTAATAGGCGTTGTTATTTTGTTTGTGAAAATATTCAAAACAATATTAAATATTTATATAAAATGCCATGTGTGATATTAAATTTTCCTTAATGATAATTTTATATCCTTTGCCAACTGTTATCACGTCATTTTTAAATCAATCAAATTTAACAATAAAAATTAACTTATTTGAAATGAAAGTATTTAAACAAATTGTGCATCATTTAAATCATCTTACAAAGAATATATTCTTCAATAATTACTATAACTTCTATATTATTTTTAAATACAGCATGCCTTCACACTTTATGCAGATTTAACATAACATTTTAGTAATGAATTATAACTGTATAAAAACAATTAAAATAGTGAAATTTTTGTTAAATTATTAAAATTTATTTATTAATTTTATTACTTATTGAATCAATATTTCTACATTTAAAAGGTAATTATTTCGTGGTATAGCTTGATTTAGAATCATATTAAAAATAATTGCAATTAAATATCTTACTCGTTTCTAAATTTTATCATAAGCACTTTGGACTTTATTAAACATTCAGTTTTCCCTAAACATTTAATAACTTTACCACATGATCATTGTTATATATTAAAGTCAAATGAAGACTACATACATCTACTGCATCGGATCACATTTTTATCTCCCTTATCTTAATTTACAATTTATTTCTGAAATTTCATGGATGAAACATTGAGAAGAAGATAAGTCATTTATAATTGTAATATACGTACAAATCCTAGAGAGATAACTCATTATCTGTCAAATACAATAGCTAAATAATCTGTAGTACACAATGGATTTATCTCTGCATTTTAACAGCAAAATATTGATTAAGTAATGTGATAGTTTGTGAGTAAAACAATAACCTATTGTATTGTTTATACATGACACAGCCTTATCATTACACCTACACAAGCATGGAAATCCAATATGATGTATTAAACAAAAACAACAATAAAATTTAATTTTTGATTTCTGTATTCCATAGTTATTTAGAGAAAATGTGTAAAAGTTGCTTTAAATTTGATTTCAAATTTTCAAAACACTTAATTCTTTAAAAATTCACCCTATTATGCAATAATGAAATGTTATTTATTATGCTATGAATCATATTACAATATAAACACTATTATATAAAAAAGAGCAATATATAACAACGATATTAATAATCAAAATAAATATTGCAAAATGGGTTTCAATGTGAACACTATACTTATGAACACAATCATAAAGAGAGAATTTAGTTTAAAAAAACAAATTACTTAAATTACTTATAAGCTAAAATTATTTTGCTGAATGAAATATTTTCGAAAAAATATAAATGAAAAAAAATTTCTCCTCTGTTTCATAGCTCATAATTTTGGCATAAATTATGTGTTATAATGTGGAAAATTTATTTACTTCAGTTGTTTTTTTTTATAAGATTTTTTTAACTAAATGAAAATTTATTATATTTTCTCAGTTTATTTTAATAAATATAGATTTATTACCTTAATATAAATATGTGATGTATATTTCAATAAATAGGCATTTAACTATAAATTATTACAAATATTGCTTTGAATTTATATTATTCATTTTAAATATATATTCATTTTAAATTAAATTTTTAAGAAAAATGGTTATAAGCATATTATGTTATCGTTAATAAACATACAGATTGTAAAAATCCTAATTTTAATAAAGATTTCAATTGTGCAAAATTTTAATAACTTAAAATTTGGTACAGATATAACCAATTTAGAATACTTAGTTTAGGTGAAAGTTTTTGAATAGATTACTGGAAAGTGTCTTGTATGAAAACTTAAAAACAATATGATTTGATTTAGATTTTAGTCACTAGAGGGCGCAGTATAATACACATTAAATTTCAATCTGGATTTGAACATAAAAATATCATGCAAGAATAAGAAATTCTGATCGCTATATTACACAATTTACTCTAAGAACTTCAAACAGGAAAATGAAAGGCAAAAATTAAAAACTTTAAGATTAAATGAACATAACAATCTTATTGAGAATAAAATATTAGTACAAGTATTAGTAAACATCAAATTTTTTCTGGATTATATTAAAAGTTAACAGGACTATCTTTGCACGTTGAAGTTATTCTTGATTCTATAAATTTGTACTTATAAAATAAAGAATAATCACTAAGTTAAATATTATGTTAATTTTAATGTTAAGCATAAATTTACATTAATGTTACGTGAAAGTAAAGTTTTCAATCTTTGTAATTAATAGCAAATGCATATGGAAATTTGTCAATATGTTTTTATCTACTGATTGAAATTCACATGAAAAATCAAAAATTGCATTAATTTTTTAAACTCTTCTTGGCAATCATTAACCTTTCAGTTCGTTTTTTATGTTCTTGATTTGAGTAGAAGTCAACAATTTGTTTAATAACTTGGCTTGATTTTGTATCTCGTTTTGTTAAATTTTTTATTGAGTTTGTATCATAATAGTGATTTAAATTATATATGTTAAAGAAACCAAATTTTGGTAATCCTTATAAATTTTTTTTCTATTTTTAGATCTCTGATGATCTGATTAAAATCATCCCACACCCCACCATACCTAAAGTTTTGAGAGTGCAATAATTGTTTTTACATTTATTTTATGATCATAAAATAATAATTGCGATAGAATAAAAATAAAAATTAATTTATTGTTGATAGGATATTTACCATTTACATTAATTAAGAATTTAATTTTATTAATTAATTACATTAATCATTAATATCACATCAAGGATTTAATTTCTTTCAGTTGATAGTTCATAAAAATGTTATTTAAATCACAAAAATATCTGATTTAATCATAACTAGGAATAAAAAGTTTTTCTTGTAAATTTTGACTGAATCGTACACATTTTACTCATTTTGCTGCAAATCATGTACCATTTTAAAATTATGTATTTATATAATAATAAAAGCATTTCTGCTCTCGACTATATATATATATATATTTATGTGTTTTCCTTGCTGTCACAAAAAAGAGTCTGCCTCTAAGAAACACTTTAAAGTATTGGGAGAAGCTATATCCTAATTCTTGCCAATCGATGTGAACACTGTGTAAATGATTGCTTCATCAGTATATTTAAATTCTTTGTTACACACGTGAATAATAGTGTGAATATTTAGCTTTATAATTTTATTCATTTTTATCCCTTGTTTATAGAAAATAGATTACTGCATCTGTTTGCTAAAGTTCAGTTCTAATAACCTATTATTCACGCATACAAAAAGCATTTTATTTCATTAACAACTAATTCTCATTCCTGAACCACATTATTAAAAAAAATTTTTGTTTTTGTTCAGACCACATAAGCATTTTTTCTGGTGGAACACATCTTCACAACAAAAGGAGTATGCACCCTCTATTTTCCTCTGAACCAAGACTGTTTTTCTTAATGACGAAATGAAATGAGTCCATTAATTTCTTTTTTGGAAAAAAGACAAACTGAAAGTTATTGAGAAACATTTTTTTAGAAATTTACTTTTCCAGTGAATAAAGTAAATTTTTTATTGCTGTGCGAAAAAGAATGATGTAAGTAAAGGTGCTGACTTATGACAAATGTAGCTTAGTAATTAAATATTTCAATACATTAACATTTTGCCTGCTTTTCTTCTCAAAGAAAACCCATAAGAAATATATGCATGCAAAATTTCAATTGAGAACTATATTTATTTATGTGGGAAACTGAAAATTGATCTTTATTACATCTTCTGTGTATTAGATGTGCGTATAAAGTATCTTCATATACATTGATTTTATATTTTTATAATGAAATTCAATATTTAAATGAATTTTTGTGTTTTCTTTTTTGTTTAGTAATCTGCAAGTGTGATTTAGTTAGATATTTAGTTTTACCCCTAATTCACCATGAGAAGAGCGAAGATTTTTATAATTATTATTAAAATAAATAACTATGAAAATAAGTGCAATGCTAAAATCTACTTGAACCAGGAGATGAAAAAAAAATTTTGAGAAGCACTTTAATATCAATTTATAATGTTGAAGCTAGCAGTGTTTTTTATTGTCCATGAATAAAGGAAATTTGCTTAGTACTTTCTTTAAAAAAAAGAAAAGAAAAAATTAACTAAAGTTTTAATAACTTAATTCTTATTACTTGTAGCAAATTTTAATTCTTTGTTTTGTAAATCTTTCAAAACGCAATGAAAAGTAATTAAACTGTTTCTTCATATTTTACATTTTTTTACCGACAACGGTTTTAATATATTGTTGGAAGTTACAATTTTTGATTACCGTTAATTAATATCTTAAGTTCACACGACTGTAAACTTGGATACCTGGAGATTTTTATATTAAATCACACCTAAAATTCAAAAATTCATAATTCATGTTCCTTTTAAAGAATTTAACAAATTATAATTGATACTTTGAACACTTCAGTAATTTTATGGGGTTTCAAAATGCGCAGAATGATTTGGTTATCTTGCCCAGAGCTTACATATTGAACATTTGTTTAACAAATAAATATCTTTGTGTGTGTTACATATTTTCATTTAGTTTAAATATTGAATAATAATTTTTAAATATAAATACAAACCTATTCGTTCATTTTTACTGATTTATATAATTTTTCTAAATAAAATAGCGGATACTCTTGTAAAATATAAAAATTTAAGAAAAAAAAAAAA
>JAPDSC010032412.1:54590-85281 GCA_026290005.1 Latrodectus geometricus
ATATATATATACATATCACGTCATAGTGTAAGAAAAAGAAAACGAGTACTGCATATTAATCGCTATATTTTTTTATTAATATTTACAAGGTGTGTCTCGTCCTTTGAAATTCGTAATACAATTTTGCATGTCATTTTTTTTCCTTTCTTTCCATTTCCGAAATATGAGTACTAGCTCCAAGGTTTATCACCAGGTGGCGCCCTAAGTGGCTTTATTTAATTGGGGAAAACTGCTTTACTTATAACAAGAATATGTTTATATGAATTCACCTGTATTCCTTAGAACTTAAGTGGGCATGCTTCGAAAATAGATGATTTTAAATATCAATCATGAAAAAAAGTGATTAATTTTTCACTTCAAATCATATAAATAATAGTCATATGTAAGCATCTAATATTTTATATTTCTTGAATATATAGGCATCATTTAAGAAAAACTATAAAGAATACAACTTTACTTTGGTGTGAATGGGAAAACATACTTAAAATATTAATGAATATTATGCGTTCATAAACCTTAAAAACTTTAATCTAACAAAAAAAAATCTAAGTATTTTTCAAAACAATTTAGAGTAAAAAAAAGTACAACTTAATACTTACTCAACGATTTTCTTAAGTGCCACAACCGTCACGCCTTCCAATTTAGTTTTCCGATGCTTCTTAAGTTCTATTTTGGTCATATCATGGAAGAATTCGCTATGTTCTATCAGGATGCTCTGAGGAATTTTAACAGTGTATGTATTACTGGAATCATCTTCAGCCGACAAAGATATATCTTTTTCTTTCTTTTTCGAAGAAAATGATTTCACCTTTAGATATCTTGAAAGCATTTCTCTAGTGTAAAATGAAAATCTAGTTAAAATGTGATCTAAAATGATCACAATTTTAAAATAAATTAAAAACTACATGAAATTTAGCATCATTCTAAGAACTGTTACTTTTAAAATACCTACATAATTTCTAATAATTCTTTTGATTTTACGAAAACAAATAATTATAAATCCTTATCATATATTTTATTATTTTTTCAGCCAAATATGTATTGTTGTATTGGTATTTGTATTATGCACAGAAATGGTTTATTTTAATTTTCTAATAAATTTATTAAAAAAAATAAGCTATATTTGAAAATATCAGTACATCAGTATCCTAATTCTTAAAAAAAATAATGCTTTTATGCATATTCATATTTAAATTGAATAATTTAACTAAAAAAATGTTGATATATTTAGACAGCTTTCTCTCATATTGATTCCCAGAAATAATTTTAGAATTTGGTTTGCTAGCGAAAATTTAGTTGAGAAATTATTGAAAGAATCTCTAACTTCCTCATATGAAATCCTCATAATTTAGATACAACTAAATTTCATACAACTAAACTCTCTAGATAAGAGTATCATAAATTTAACGCTAATTATTGAAAGACAAGGATATAAAACGTTATGTTTTTGACTGCGTATGCAAACATTTGTCGAGATGATTGCTTGGAAGTTCAATGAGTTTCCTTCATTTAAAACACATATTTAAGTTCACTTACTGTGAAAAAATCTTTTGGAAGCCAAAATGCAGTAGAAGTAGAAAAATCTTGTAACCATTTTCAATAACTAAGCTGTTTAATACGCAATGTTGAAAATCACTGATAACTTTAAATGTGCTTACATGAGCCATTTTTAAAGACAGTGGCATCTGTCTGACCATACAGATGATATAACTGAATATAAGAATAAAGGATTTTAATTTGTACAGAAAAATAACTCGATAGAAAAATTAGACATCCAATTAACTAAAAATTAAAATCTTTATTTACTCTTTTCAATAGTAATTCGTTAATTGATACAATTGATGAAATAAATATATTGTTATACTCCATTATAGTAAATAAAAATAAAATCAGCAATTAATACACAACTTTAAGAAACCTTAAGAAATTTATAAGAGAATTGAAAGTAAGATATATTTCCATGAATTTTATTATGTGTCAAAATACATTGATCGTTAATAAGAAAAAGATATTATTTATTAAGTATAGAAAATTAACCAATAAAAGACTCTATCAACTTTGCATAAGTAAAATATGTTTTAAAACTTGAAATAAATATTGCTGAATTTATCTATAGGAACATCAAATAAATCACATTTTATGATAACAATTTTAGTGACAATGTATTTGAAGAGAAATTTTGTTTCTCTCATAAAAATGTTTTCGTTTAAAATTTATTTTAATTGCGACTTAAAATATTAAAGTAAATAATAATAAATTTAATTTTTTCTAATTAGAAGTGAATGTTTAGACCTAATGTGGGTAAAATATTTTATTTCATTTACAAAATTTTTATCACTTTTCTAAGCATGATTTACCTTGTACAAATCAAATTTATTTATAAATTTAAAATATCAAATCTTATTACAGGAATTGATATAAATGTTTTTGAAGACAGTTAATTTAATTTGAAATCTATTATTATGCATTACATTAAAATATTTACTTTTTATATTAAAAACAAAGCTTTTACTATTTTATCTCTTTAAAATTTATTTTGTATATTAAGAAGTTTTTGAAATATTTTATTTATTAAAATTTTGGATTTTATGAGAAATTTCTAATACACAATTACAATCACATTTATTTAATATTTTAAAATTATTTAAATTAATCCTTATTTATTCATATTCTATTATTTGATAACTTATCTTACTTTGTTTAAAAATTATTTCTTGGTTTTTAATTATATGTAAGTTTGTCAATGAAATTTTAGTTTTGTAATTTTATAAGGAGTGTTAATATGATTTTATGAGAGATATTTAAAATTATTCTTTTAGGTTAACATTATATTATTTATTTACAATGTAATTAAACATTTTATGAAAAATATCAGTACTTAAATACTAAAATATGGGATTTTTATTTTAACTAATAACCTCACATTGCACTTTTATTTAAGTATTTATTTAAATAATTGTCTGGAATAAACTTTTTCAGTTAATCACAGTAATGATTTTATTTAAAAAGAAATGAAATTGATAGAAATAGTGTAAAATTTAACTTGTTGATAAATATCACTAATAAGATATTGGAAATTAAATAAAAAATGAAAACGCACTAATGCTATATTTATAAAATTTAAATATTTGTAAGAAATTATTCCCAATAATAGAACAATAAAAATAATGAAATAATTCAAATTATAATCAAAATTTCAATGTTTTGATTGTTCTATTATTTTGAAAAATTTCTTACAAATATTTAATGGTATTTTTTAGATACATAATATTATAAAAGATATAAAAGTACATAATATAAGATATTAATAATTCTGTACTTATAAAATTAAACTTTATATTAAAAATTAACCGCTAAATTTACAAAAAACTAAAACGTAAGCATTTTACATTTATAGTGCAAAGAATGCTTTAAAATGCAGTTAATATTATTGCAGGAAATACTTACGAATGTCCCACACTTTCATGAAAATTAAAAAATTTATAATTTTAAAATATTCAAGCAAATACAAATGACTTTTTTAAACTCTTCACAAAACAGTATTATATTTTACCAATTCAGTTTATACTATAGTGTATTTAAAATTCGGGCATCAAATATTTATTGTTTTTACTTAAAAATGTTTATATTATTTAGCGTGTTAGGTTTTTAACGAGTGTGTTATCACAAAGATAAGACATCATTGATTATAATTATTTCAAAATCCTCTGTAACACAATAACCGCCATTTAAAAATACAATAGATGTATATGGTTCACAATTCATGACCATCACAAAAACATTTCTTCTAATCATATAAATAATGTGTTATCGATTTAATTCTATTATTAATTTGTTCTAAGAATACAATCTTTTTTCAAAGAATATTATTTGATCGATAACTCTGCTGCTTTATTACATCTGACATCTATTGCAATGACTATTATCAAAGAAATCCCGTTTAATTTTTTATGAAGGTAGTTTACTTAAAATTCCTAAAATAACTTTAATATTACAACATTCACAATAGAAAGGTAATGAAGGAAGTCTTAAATTGATTACACACTTATTTTAAATTTGTTTTAAATCAGATATTATGTTTTTAAAATATAATTCGTAGTTTATTTTCAATGTTTTAGTTGCAATTTATAGTTCCTTGAAACATATTTATGTTTAATCAATACATTATTCTTCTATGATTTCATGTATGTACATTGCATGTATGTGGAGCCTTCACAGCATTTTATGTTTAATGCGTTTGGAATGATATTGCTCTGATTTTAAATTATGATATATACATTGGAAAATATATTATTTTTGGATATTTTTATTATATTTTTAGGCTTTGTTATAATTTATAAGGTTTTTTCTTAGAATGGAAGTAGAACCATGTGTTTGAGATTGAAAATTAAAAAATTTAAAAATATAACTTACCACAGCTAGCTGTATAAAAAATATTGATTAATACTAATTTTTGGAATGGAAGTTTCGAAATCCAATAGAACCATTTTAAATTTTTATTATTTATTAGTGTTAATTACAATATAATCTATAATATTTTTTACAAGGAAAAAACAAAATTCGGAAGGGCAAAATAAAAGAATAAATTAAAATTACCTAATATAAGAGGTCACTGATTAATCTGAAGAAAAGATAACTCAGCAGGAAATTAGCTAATTAGCTTATTAAGAAAAACTCATTCAAAATAGCATATTAAAATCAAGTATATAATACAGAAAGTAACGGAAATATCAAATTGAGTTACTGAAAGAATTTCCCAATCTTTCTCAATGAAGATCAATATAAAATCAGACAATAATTGAAAAAGAAAATGCACAAAGAAATCAGTATTAAACCTATCCCATGAATATCAACGCATCAAAAATAAACATGATAAGGCATTATAATAGAAACCAAAAATAAAGAAGAGGAGCACATGCCTACTACTAACAACATCATAGACAATACTTTCAACATAAGAGGTATACAAAAGGAAACAGTCAGCTATGGAAATTTTCTCGCTATTAAAAAAATAGGATTTATTTTATACTATAATGGCAGGATTTTTTAAAAATTATTTTAAGAATGATTAAATTTTAAAATTTATCACACTTTATTGCTAAATTTGCTGATTATAATATATTAATTTTATATATTGCCGTACAATTAACTTGACATACTTTATCAATTTTATCAAACCAAAAAATTTATCCAAAGGTATTTTAATACTGTATCGTTTATATAAAGTGGCATAGCTGTTTAAACTTATATTCTGCCACATAATGAAATACCTTTTTAATAAAGGAATTATAAAAGTAAAATATAATTCTTTAAGTTTTATGAAAAGATAGTGACTTTCAAATTTTTTCCATTGATTTAAATAGCTAATGATATTTTTTATTAAATATAATTACAAAATTATTTATTATGCAACGAAAAAATATTATTTTGCACTCTTATCAAACCAAAGTGAAAATCAATTTTTTCCTATTATTACTAATTTATGATTTGCTTATTTGACACTTTTGATGTGATATTTTATTAATAAACGACGCAAAAATGTTATTTAATCTCTTTTAAACTATTTTCCTGCTATTATTTCAGCTTCAGATAACTATTATTGGATACAAAGCGTTCATAAATTAATATCAATATCCAAATTTATTAATATTAAAAGATAGGAAGAAATGCATGTTAATCTGTTATATTTATGTTTATTTGAGGTATGATGCAACACATTTTTGAAATCTTTTACGGTTGATAATATCATTTAACATTATCAAACCAAAACCCAGCTAAAATTTTGTTTTTTACTTCTAATTTCTTTTACTTTCAAAGAAATGTGTGTGAGAACAACATTGCCATGCTTCATCGAGAAATAAATAAGTATAAACTGTCATTTTAATTTTCAAAATTGCTCAGTTTTTCAATTTATTTAAATCCAAAAATTGCTTGGTATTTTGCATGGCCCTTTTTATGGTAAATAGAAAGAAGCTGACTTGCAACAAATAAGACTTTCAAAATAGTTATGTCTCTAATTTGGCAATAATTAATGTGTTCGCAAGTTTTAATTTACTTAGTGCTTTCTTCTAGTGATACATAGATGAAGCCACAAAATGAGAAATATTTATGAAAAATTGATTGTCAGTTGAACAAAAAGTAACACGAATTTTACAAGTGTATTCTTAAATTTATATTTCAACTACTAGTTATCATAAATTAAAGAAAAACACATAAATGATGATAATGCAAAAAGTTATATGGGAGATTTAATGAAATGTATACACATTATACAACACATGGGGAACAACAAAATAACATTAAAATATTGCCAGGCAATTATGGTGTAGTAAAAATTATCATATGTATACGATGAACAAATAAGAGGTGTAAGTTTGCTATAGCAAATGTACCCTTATATGAAGTATGATCTCTCAGAAAAGCATTATAGCATTTGCAGCGATGTGTGATGCTCTCAATTATGTGGTCTATTAAATGCTTAGAAAGTGAGAGCCATTGCTCATCTAAAGCATTTAGAAGCATAGCTATGGTCCTAGGAAGGAGACTGAGAGCAGCTACAAGTTGAACAGCAACTTGAGCGTCCCAAACATGTTCCATTTTATTAAGACCCGATGATCAAGCTGACCACAGAATGAGCTCAATTGTTTCTTGTTCAAGATGAGGATCCATGGATACGGTTCCTGTATGACTTCACATTATCATGCTGTAGCATCAAAGCATCATCTATTGCCCCGGCATAAGGACGAGCATAAGCATCCAGGATGTCATCTCGATAGGTGTGAGCATTAACATTTCCCCGGAGAAAGACATATAGGTCTATATGTCCACCCAAAGAGATACCACTAAAAGAAAACCTAAACGCTGCTTGATCCGTATGCATCTTTATCACGGATGTTTGATGGATGAAAACGAGTTCCACATTCTCTCCAAATGGAAATGCGCCTACTATCGCTTTTGAGACTAAACCTGGACTTATTCGTAAAGAGAATAAACCTCCACTGATTACATTCGTACGTAAACATGTTCAGAGAACATGTTGACGTGCCTATTGCAAACATTTCCGCCTATGACGTGACGTGAGTGTGACGCAAATGAGACTGGTCACCTCGCATAAAGAACATTTTCGTGGAGCTTTCGACGCAAGGTTGAACTGGATACCAACATCCCGGAACTTGCGGCGATTTAATATCTGAGTTCAGCCGGAGTTTCAGTTCCGTTCCTTCGTGGCATAATGATAAATATCGGCCATTGGCACTCGTGGTAGCTCATGGCAGTGCTTGACTGAACTTCCTGTATGCCGAATCAGTGGTTAGAATTGTTGCCAAAGTCTATGAATCATAGACGGAGAACATGTTGACTCACATTCAGCCAGCTAGCCTCTTCTATCTGACTTTGGCTTGATTCTAGTCTGCCAATAGCTCGTTATCGAAATTGTTTTGTCAAATGATGCCTGGAGTACATTGTTATAATTTCGCTATACCAGATTTCTAATCTCAGACACGCAACGACATTTGCAGCTTTGCTCTGAGTTATCTATTTTTATGCTCCTCACATATAGCGTATTTCGACAGCAGCCCCACTATTTAACATGTCATATTGCTCAGCTCCTTTAACTTACTAACATATTCAAATTTCATTGAAATTGACTAATTTTTCGGAGAGTTATCGCTATTTTTGTAATTTTTTCTTAATTTTTGGTAACCAGTGTATTTGAAAAACTAAATCAACTAAGACTGAATGAATTAATAATCTTATAATCGATGCCCAAAATTTTTAAATCAATTTAAAAAAGGAAGAACTGGAGAAAAAACTCATTTTAGAAGCTACGGGTTTCATCACTGATCAAACTGATTTTACATACGTCACGATTAACATTAAACTGTATAATTCATTTTTACACTTATTAACTCAAAAAAATTAAATAGGAAAAATATTTTCATAAGTGAAAATTTATGAGCTGGTAATAAAATTTGAAATTCAAAAAATAGAGAGGAATGGAACTACAAAATTAAACGTAATACGTTGATTGATTCACAATTGAAATAATTTGATGAAACTCTCGCTTTTTGCTTTCACTTCTGATCAAAATTAAAAATAAGAAAAACAATTTTTATTAAATTTCTCTTATTTTAGAATCTTACATCAGAAGTCAGATTTTTTTATCGTATATTTAATTCATCATAATAACATAAAGTGTGTCAATAAATTTGAAAATCTCTAATTTCATTCCAATGATATAAATTCATATTGTTTAACAAATGGTAACATCTTTCCATATTAAAATAATGTGTAACTCTTCCCATATTCAATGTTCGCATGTTTACGATTTGTTTCTCAATCTAAAGCTGCAATTATTTTAGCAAACAAATTTTAAAGGAAAAATAAATTTGACATTTTCCAAAATATCCACAAGAATTTTAATACTTTCTCAAAACGAGTAAAATATAAACTTTTCCATAATCCAAAATTAATGTTTTTCACAAAATATAATAGGAGATATTTATGTGCAATATATATTTTTTAATTTGTTAACTTGATTTGTTTTTAGAATATCTCCCTATTTGCTTTTAAACTCTTTACTTTTACTAGAATTACATTATTTATAAAACTATATAATTTATATATGCAGTAACATTACTGAAAATAAATTAATTTAACGGCACTTAGTGTTATATTTAAAAATAAATTTCCTTTTTACTTTTTATGTTCATTTTAGTTCTTAATAATCTTCATTTCCAGCTGAAGACATCAATTATTAAGGCATGTATTTTACGTGAGCACGTGTATAAAGAATGTATGCTTAAAAGATGTTTGTAAAATATTCACATTTTCGGACAACTTTATTTTTAATTCGGACAACTTTATTTTTAAAAAAATGCTATCTTGACTTGCAGTTTTAATATTAATAAGAACTGATAAAAGAACACATATGATATAAAATAACAAGAACTAGGCATACTGTAAGATGTTAAGTTATTTTATACCAAGCCAAACATGAAAATAACTAAATATTGCATTATTTGCATGATATAAATAATTTGATCCAAGAAAATAGAAGTTTTGATTACTATCGCAAATCCTTTGAATCAATCACTTTTAAATTATTCCATTTTTTTAATCAACAATTTGATTAAATTTTTTATTTTATTTATCAATAACATCAGTCGTATTATTTGCTTCCTTGAAATAAAGTAAGGTCAAAATATAAAATCACTAAACTATTTGTGATACCATAAGGATTGGAAGCAGAAGCATAAAAATAGCAAGATTTATTTTGTTTTGGTATCTGATCAATTTGTTAGTATCGCAAATGCTAATTTTTCTAGTGATTATCATACTGATTCCCGTCTATAATTATAATAGTTATATTCTTATTTTTGAATGTAAATATCCTTTTCTTAAAAATATCCTTTTTCTAAAATAGTAACTAATTTATGATTATTAAAATCTTTTGTTTATTAATTAGTCCACAGAAAGTTTCCCTTTACACTACGATAAAAGTGTATATTATCTTATCTCAAAAAATTTCTATACATTTAACATATTTTCTTTTATCTAATTTGGATGTGACTGGTGCAAATGCGATTTTTGCTTATCTTTCTTAAGCACAGTACACACAAAAAAATTATCAATTTAAAGACTCTTCAATAGATATCCTTAAAGCACCCACTTAAGACTTTTATCAAATTATAACCCATGTGCTTTCTATTTATATACCTTTAAACTTTTTTTTCGTTTTTAATCATTTTTAACTCTAATTCAATGCTTTACTTTCTCCCTTGACCTAACTGGAGCTTTTATCAAAATGTTTTATTTGGAAATATCCGGATATTTCTTGTCAAATCATTCCAAAATGTTTCATTGGTATAGTAACTAGATTTTCCTTGATTCTTAATCATATTGATAATCTATCTTATTTCAAATCTTTCGAGTGATAAAATTTATTTAAAAGCCAACATGTAATTGCGTTTTATTAGAATTAACTCTAGCTGCTTATTCAATTCTTTGATTTGAAGTAGTACATATTTTGCAAGAAATATGGATTTCTTACCTTGCGATGCCACCAACGATTTTAATGGTGTACATAGAACTATGTATTAAATTATGGAAAAACTTACAGAAACAGGTAAGAAATTATTTCTAAGCTATTCTTTACTTTATAAGCAAAGCAAACATTTGATAAATTTAGTATCCTTTGATAACTCTCCCTCTTTCACTTTAATTCATTTTATTGGATTTAATCTATCATTTTGTTTGTACTTTGACTAAATTGGAGAATTTGCATCATCCTACAGTTTAAACAGTGTGCTATATCTAGTTAAAATCTTACGATACTCAAATATTTTCTCAAATTCCATGTTTTTAGGTTTAGTTGCAAAATTAGTAACATCTGAAAGCATCCATTTCTTTTCCCTAAAGTATGAACTAAAACCTATGTATACATTATATCATACCTAAGATTTTTAGAACTTAGTTAACACTCTAATCCTTAAAAACTAATAATAAGTCGTGAGTTTTTTCAGGATATTTAAAACAGAAATAAACTAAGGCAAAAATAATAGAAAGTTGATGTTATTGAACTTAAAAATAGATGTTATAGCTTTCTTTTTTCTAAAATGATTTTTAGCATATGATGTTCTTATATTTTTTGGTTGAATATTAGTAGATTCTCTGAAGGATTACAAGATTAAATGAACTTAAAAAATAAAGACTTGAAAGCTTATTAGGAAAAAGAGTATCTTTTCTATTGTGCTAATTTGGGTGATAGAGGGTTCAATACCTGACTCAATCGAAGAACGAATTTTGTTATGGGGTGTATGCCCGATTACAAAATTCATTAATATAATATTTACATTTAATGATTCATTAATGTTTTAGTACATATATATATGATGACTCTGATAAATTGTAATCCTAATTTTTTATTAGAGATATATTATTAATAATTTTCTTGTATATATTATTGTAATTAATTAGACAAATTCTAATGTCAAACTTGATCTTCTTTCACAATAATTTGAAGAATTTAAATTTATAAATGTTTGTTATGCTTCTAAAGTTTCTGTTTCAAAGAAATCCATTTAAATATTTTTGAATATTATGATGTTGGTTCTTTAAAATGGTGTAGGAGTTTACAGAGAAAGTGTCAAACTTAGACATTTTCATTTAACTACTATTTTAAGTTTTTGGGATATACTTAGTATCTTAGACGTTGATGTATTAATGCAATATAATTTTTCATAATGTGAAATACTTTGTATTAATTTTTATAATCAATTAAATTTTTATTCAAAAAGTGCATTCAAGTTTCTCATGATGTGTATGCATTTCTTATAAATTTGTTATTATTTATTGTTCTATAATATTTTTGAAAAAATTATAAGTAAGTTTTTAGATAAATGAATATTTTAAGGTTTTTATTTCTTACTCAGTGCATCATATTTTACACTTTTTTATTATTATTATTTCTACGGACTTCATCGGAATTTAATGTTTTCGATTAACTTTAAAATGTATATGTATTATAAACTTATACTGAAATTTATGCAAAACATTTAAATATTTTTTCTTTAAATATTTCAATGATTGTTAAGTTTCCTTCAATTATAATATTCGTATTTTAAATAATTGAACGAAAGGTGATCATTTTTATTTCCAGCATACATCTTACAAAAGAAATATAAATTATTTATTACATTACATTATTTATTACATATACTAATTAATATTAAAGTATAATTACAATATAATCAACAGATACACTATTTTTTCAATTTTTATTATTTATTAAAGTTCTTATTGTGAATGTAATTTAATGCTAATATATTACTACAATAATATTTATAATTTATTTGGTAGTTTCTTAAGCTAATTTAACATTTGTGATAATTTTAATTATATTTTTATTAAATTTGCTTTTTATATTTATTATAAATATATGTAATTAGATCTATAATTTTCAATCGGTACCTAAATTTAGAAATACATTTCCACTTCAAGAAAGTTTTTTCTTATGATTATTTACATCAAACGACTTAATGGCTAGAAAAAAATAATAATTTAATGTTTAACATAAAAATACATTAATAAAGAAATCATAAATTAACTATATTTAAAAAGACACTTGCATGTGTTTCTTAAGATTTTAAATGAATTCAAAACCTCTCCTAAGTTATGTCCGAATGTCTCATTTGAGTTTAATTTACTCATTTTTTATAACCAAATAGATCTTGTAAATAAAAATACATTATTTAATTAATAAACTTATATAATAATTGTACTTTAATAAATTTTTACTCATTATTAAGGAGAATAACGTAAAAAAAAATGTCTTTCTGAATATTGCTAACATTTTAAGTACACGCTGTAACACACATGTACATAAATTACACACATACACATTTCTTAAATATTATTAAATAAAAATCTTCATTTCAGATATAAGAATTTATTAAATCTACTTACTGTTATAATATTTGGTTGGTGTAATCGAAAAATATTGTCGAATATTTATAGTATTTTTCACGAAAATTATCATATGAATTAAACATCTACATAAGAATTGAAAATAAAATATTTCACGGAATACAGAGAAGAGGTTGAATTATAAAAAATTATTATATAAATACAACCAAAGAAAACAATCGAAACAAATAATAGGATTTACTAACATATTATTATGATGACCTTACTGACATATTATTCAAAAACTGAACAATATATAAAACATCCTCGATTTCGTAACAGATAATTTAACCTCGGAACTTAGCAATTAAGATGAATCTTCTATTCATCTATGAATAAGAAATGTATTCTATCCGTCTCAATTTAATATTGGTGCTCTTTGTATAATACAGAAAAAGTTTTTTTCAGTACATAAATGAAAGAAAGATACAGACAGATCTCTCTCATATTACTTTTTGAAAACAAAAATTTTCGAAACGTCGAATTCTTTAAATTACAAAATTTGACTTGAAATTCAGAGAAACAATTAAAAAATTGTTGAAAAATTGAGGCGCTTCCCTATAATTAGCAAATAGAATAGGGATCTTTATTTTTCATTTTTATTCTTGAATACTTTTACTTATTCTTCTCTTCAATCACAGGCAGTATTTTCGAATCACCCACATAAATTCCACGCAATGCTAAATTTTGCCTTTTTATCTTAATTTCTTTAGATTTGAAACAGCAGTTCATCAATTCTTCTAATTATTTACTCACTAATTATATATGTGAACGTTGATATTTCTAATTCAAGTTGTTTGCTTTTTAATTTCAATGAATTGGAAAAAAGTATCATGGAACTTACTAAGGAATGATGATAAACATGCAAAAAAAAACATAAACCTTTTTTCTGTTTCCTCTTCCTATTGTTAAACATTCCTACAATTTTTTTTAATAAACCTTCTTTCACATAAACATTCATACTCATTTGATTAATATTGAACTTGTTTATACTTAAATGAAAGCTTCATGTCAACTTTCGTTCAGCTAATTGCTAGTAGTTCAATTAAACAAACAAATTCGTTAGTTTTAATTAATGAACTATGCAATATAAAATTGTGTAAATCACATTTGTTGAATCTTATCAGTCTATATACATCGTATAATTAACTTTTTAAAAGTATTGCTAACTTATTACAGAAAATTTATAAAAATTTGTTTCACTCTCTAAAGAAAGCATATTTTTTAAAAAGTAACTTTTTTGTCTGAAATCTGTGTCCAGTATTTCATATTTCAAACATTCTTAACATTTTTTATTCATTAAGACTGAAATAAACTCAACATTGTTCAAATTAAATTAAAACATTTTATCTCGTAATGCTTTAAATACCACTGCATTTTTATAATCATTTATTATTCCAGATTAAGTTCTTTTAGTATGAAAGATAAATTTATTTTACCACTATCTTGTTGTAAATTAAAACTTAACTTTTACTTTCAATAATTTTTATTGCAGATTTCAACAAAGTGTCATTAGGTTCCTTTAAGTTGTGGAAGAAAAGGAAGAAAAAATGAGCAGACCAAATACCATTGCGATTATAGATTACATTAAACAGTTAACGGTAGAACCTTACATGTTCTTTTTATTCCTGGGATATACCGTACGTCAAGTGTCTTATCAGAGTTTGTTATTAGACAGAGCATGTAGGAAGACATTTGGATATTCTGATGACATCTGTGATCATATTGAGAGCCATTCTCATGAACAAACACAGAGCATGGAAGTGGCAAACAATTTTTACATCATCAATTCTCTCTTGTCAAGTTTGCCAGCCATAGTAGTTGCTATCTATTTGGGGCCTTGGAGTGACAAATATTCTCGGAAATATCCTCTCATCATTGCTGTGACTGGAATGCTGATTGAGACCCTATGCACTGCTATTTTAACTGCTTTTCCTAGAGTGGACCCAGTGTGGTTGACAGTGATAGGCATATTTTCAGGAATATCTGGTGGATTCATCATAGCCATTGCAGCGTCTGGAAGTTATTTGTCTGATATTACAGATGAAAGGTAGGCAACATTTTAACACTAGTAGTATCTCTTCTATACTAAGATAAAGAAAGAAAGGAAATTAAAGAATAGCAAGAATGAATTTTGAATATTTACATGTTCATATCTATTTAATGATTTTTATGTATTGATAAATTTCTACTTTCCCTAGAAAACAATAAAAATATGTCTTTAGAATTTGTGCACGGTATTTATCAGTATGAGGTACTTAAACATAAGTTCTCATAGACTAATAAAGTATTAAGAATTCATAAACATTTTAAATTTTAGGATTTTTGAATATTTCATAAGCATTGCCATATGTTAAAATAATATCATTTACATATTATAAATAATTTGGCTCTTTACATTTAATGAGTTTGCTCGCCTTAGTTTTTTTTTTGTAATTTATTTTTTATTAATTATGTTTTAAAATTATATCTTTTAACTATATGCTCTAAATATTTCTAACTAATATAGCAAGTAAAATTATATTCTAAACCAAATTTATTTTATTTTAATATTTTTTCTCATAAAACTCTTATTGTTTTCTCTTTGAGAAATTTAATCAAGAGAATTATCAATCAATAATTTCTTTCAATTTTTCTAGATCCAGATCTGCACGTTTCGCTATTCTTGAATTTTTCAACATCATGGCTATTATAATAGGAAATATAGTTGGTGGTCAAGTGTATAACAGCTATGGCTATTTAGCTGTCATGAGTCTCTCTCCAGTATGCTTTGCTTGCTGTCTCCTCCACGCAATATTCGTCGTGAAAGAAACAAAACCTCCCGTTCCACTTGAGAAAAGAAGCGAGATGGTTCGAGACCTCTTTCGATCTGATAACATCAAGCAAAGTTATAAAACTTGCTCTAGAGAAAGACCAGGAAATATTCGCTTACAGATATGGCTGTTAGTCTGGGCTGGAGCTTCACAAAAATTTGTTGACATGGGTAAGGATATATATATATATTTTAAATCTTTGTGTAATGATGAATAAAAATATGACTTTACTTTGTCGAATATATTCAAGATATTTTAAATTCCTTAAGAAAAATTCTTCAACCGTAATTAAAATTGATTTCATTTATTTGACTTGTTATTAAAAGTAGCAAATTCTTATAAAGTCATAAATTAATAGATTCATATACACTTCTTTCTTTCCTTTTAAAATGTCCATTAAAACAAACTTTAAAATTTGAATGATTGAAAAATTATTGCCAAATATATTTTCAAGTTTATGCACCAATACTCTGCATATTTTTATAATGATATGTAAACTGATAAGTAAAGCTTATATGATAAGAACAAAGAATTTTATTAAAACATTCTTATATGTTTATGAGAATCAAAATACGAGTCTTGTTTCTGAAGATGTACGATTATGCTCCTAAGCGCCAATTAAAGAAAAGCGCTCACTGAAAGAAAGCTGGAGACACTGATCTAGAATTTCTTTTCACTAGAATTTGATAAAGCAAAATATTTTATGTAATCATGAGAATTTTAACGATAATAATTAGTTTTTACTTAATAATTTAAAATATTCATTGTTCTCTTTTATAATTCCTGGGTATTAACTTTCGCTGTACAATATTGTTTTCTCAAACCATTTGTCAAAATGAAATTTTTTCTGTACTTGATTTTACTGAACCTAATACAGAGAAAATCATTCCTACATTTTATCAGATTGCACAAACTACTGAGATTAAGTGCTGTAGAAAGTGAAATACTTTCATCAATAATATAGTTAAATGTTTTGTCAAAGGATAAAGATTTAGAACTCTTTATTTAAATTTTCTATAATTTGTATTTTATGGTTATGTACATGAATTGTACCATAGCTTGCAGGTTAGACAAGCATTTGCTAAAATTGCTTAAATTTTTTAATATCATTTTATATTATAAAAACTTACTAATACTTAGAAATCAAAGGATAAGCTTTTTAACGTGATAAATTTTTCATTCATTAAAATAATTAATTTAAGATGGTTTTTCATTCAGAAAGTACTCTTCATAATTTTCAAATATCTTTTCAGTTCCTTAAGTTTTCGAGAAAAATAGTTTATATGCTATCGAGTAAAATTATTTTTTCTGTTTTTATAATAATTAAGACTTACCCTTCAAAACCATGCAATAAATCATACACATACGACAAACATTTCTGTAAATTAACAAAGTAGAATTTCTCTTACAAAATTTGCAAAATTATATAACTCCAAAATTTTTTGTAAATAAATAGAAGAACTTGTTTAGTTGAAAAAAAATAGGTCTCATGAATTTTTTTAGATTGGGATTAATATAATATTTACATTTAGTGAGTCATTAATATTTTAGTACATATATAAATGATAACTCTGATAAAGTGTAATCCTAATTTTATATTAGAGATTTATTATTAACAATTATTATTGTAATTAATTAGACAAATTTTAATATCAAATTTGAACTGTTTTCACAATATTTTGAAGAATTTAAATTTATAAATGTTTGTTATGCATCTAAGGTTTCTGTTTCAAAGAAATCCATTTCCTAATTATTATAAATTATGTATTAGTGCTTTTGTTACAGCAGAAGTACTGTCATACTTTCAAAACAAATTAGAATTTTTATGTTTTAGGAATTATCTAATAAAACAGTATATAAAGCTACATGTGCCACTAAGTTCTTTTATGCAAAAAATTCAAATTTAGCTGAAATTCTTTTCAATAATTTTTGAGAAAAAATGAAAAAATATTTTACTGGTTTCGATTTTATGCATTTCAATATTTGATGCTTAAAGTATTTCTATTACACTTTATACATTAAATATTATGAAAAGTATTAATACTGTATAAAAAATATTGGAAATAGAAATGTTTCCTATATTTTTATGCCTTTAAATATTATGATTTCATATTAAAAAAAAACTGTTTCTACTTACAACTTGAAAATATAATTGAATTAATTTTATTGGCATAAAAAGTAAAGTACAAAAGACTACTTTGAATAATTGATGAATGTCATTTTATTTTGCATTATCAAGTCTTTAATTTTTGAAAAATAAATAAGCAGAAGCTATAAAATGTATGGATGCACTTAGTATATGTATTTCATTATCATTTAATAACATGTATATAATATTATCAGAATATACATATAAATTCATATGATGTAATGAAGGCTTCATAAGATTTCATATGAAGTAATAAACAATAAAAAATGAAGAGAAGATATTAGCGACCTTCGAAAGGAAGGTCCTGCGAACCATCTTTGGCGCTGTTTTCGATAATAGCAACTGGAGAAAAAGATACAATTTTGAAATATATAAGATCTTTAATGACAATGATATTATCAATATTCAATACTGCTTAGTTTTATATAATGATATTCTATAAAACGAAGCAGAATGAGATGGGCAGGGCATGTAATAAGAATAAGCCCAGAACGAACAGCATTAAAAGTTTTTAATGTAACCCCCTCTAATAAAAGGCCTAGAAGAAGGCCCAGAAAGGGATGGAAAAACTGTGTGGAAGAGGACTTTGCCATCCTAAAAGTAAAGAATTGGAGATCAATTGCTGGGAGAAAGGCAGATTGGGAAACGCTTCTGAGCAAGGCCTAGGCCCACAAAGGACTGTCGTGCCAATGCTGATGATGAATAAACAATAAAATCTTTTAATATTTCTTTTCCAGGTACTGTAGCTATAGCTTTTTTCTACGCCAAGAAAATGTATAAATGGGGTGTAACTGTCTACTCAAACGCCAACACCATTTTCTTCGCCATCAACGCCCTTACTACTATCACTATTGTGCCGATCCTGAGTAACAAGCTGAGATTGCATGAAGCAGCTCTTGGGCTCATTGGCATGCTTTCAATGATGTCTAAAATGGTATTGATTTCAGTTGCATTCAGTGGTCCTTACTTCTATTACGGTAATTATTTAACTATTTTATTCGGACAATTGATTTAAAAACTGTTATACAGTGAAAACTATTAAAATTTTTCTTTGAGAAATTGTTTTAGATCAGAAAAAAAGTATATTCTCTTTTCAAACTTTGTTGCAATCAGAATGTCGAATCACTTAAAAATCATAAAGTAAAGCAGCAGTTTTTATCTTAAGTACTTTTATTAGAAATTATTTTGCAAAAATAAACCACTAATTAATCCCCAATAATTCGAAAAGTGCCATTCTTTAAAACAGCTTTTATAAAGGAAAGTTCCAATACTTTTTATTCATTATTATGCACACTTTATTTATTACTTTATTCAATAAAATATTTTATTCATGATATTGAAGTAAATATTAACAATTAGTGCAAAAGAAAAATTTAACATTATTCATTTCATTTGATACAAACTATATAACAACAACACTTTTTTATAATTTTAGACTTAGTGAATAAAATTGTGAAATTTGTCCTTCAAATCCTTTCTATGAATTTGTTTCATAACTGTGTTGATAGTGTGGTCTTAAGTACTATTGATGTCACAAGAAAATGTCATCAAATTATATCTCAAATGAAAACAAGAAAAAATCGGATAACCTAATATTTTAGTTACTTTAGTTTTTTTAATATAACCTTTGTTATTTTTTCTATTTCATGGGAGTACAGCTTAAATAATACTGTACCAAGCAGTAAGAACAATTTTGATAACCATCTAATTTTGCTCAGTTTTCAGAAATAGTAATTAAGTAATGTACATAATCTTCTACTTAACCTTCACAGAAATAGTATAAAAATAATTTCGGAAAAATTTTAACAAAACATAAATAATAGCAAGACATCCAAATATTATTCTAATGATTGTTTCCTTTTTAGCATTCACAGTGAGGCCATATCGTGGGAATTTTTAACTTTATATTTTTACCAATATATGAATAAATTCTGAATATTTCTTTAAATTTTATTCACAGACAATGGATACCATTGATTTACAATATAACTCAAATTATATATTTTTAAGCAACTTATATATATCGTCTTTTTGCTTTATAAGGTTGGATAAGTGGTTCCTTGAGTACCGCCTCTGGTATAGCAGTTCGATCCAGATTATCAAAGCTCGTATATAAAGAAGAATTAGGTACGTTATTAAATATTTAACCTAACTATCTACACACACACACATAAAATGAGTCTAAGTACATAAATTTTGTTTAATAATGTAGAGTCATTATTTTAATTTTAGATTAATTAATCAAAGTATGCTAAGTATAGCCACTGGACATATATGAATTTAAAATTAATTTTTTCCTTAGAAATTATTAATCATCAGTTTCAGACTTGTGAAAAAGAAAAATCAGCCAACAGACTAATAAAAATATTTCTTAGTTTTCAAATATTTTTTTCAATGTCTTATTTGAAGTAGCATTACTTGCAATTGATTAAAAAATAAAAAGAACGCCAGGCTTACTTATTTAACTTTAATGTGGTAATTCAAGACTCCAGAGATTTAAGAGACTTTCAAGATTCATTGCTCTTACGCTTATTATAATTTTCTTCTATTTAAAAAATAATATAACCACATACACATTAAATATTCAATTAATTCTGTGAAAAAATTGAATGATTATAATCCAATCATTTTCTGGTAATAATTCAAATAGTCACCTCAGGTACGTCGCTTTATAATTTTGAATTTTGAGTAAATTGTTCTTCGTGAAAAGTTAGACTCTTTTAATGAGACGTTAATAACTGATGTAAAATTAATCAAACTTAATGTATTATTAGTAGGTATTTCATATTTGCATTTATTTTATGCAGGTCGAGCATTTTCATTACTCGGGACATGTGAATCAATAACACCTATGCTTGGAACAGTTCTGTTTCTTCTGATATATAATGCATCTCAAAGCATATTTCCTGGATTAGCATTTGCCTTTGCTGCTGTATTCCTCGTACCAAGTGTTTTGATATTCATGTAAGTTTAAAATATTCTTTGTATTTAAATTAATTCCCATTGAAAATGGTAATCGTAGAAAATCAATAACAATTGATTTTATACGAATTATAATTCTTTTGCATTTTATGAAAGATTTTGTTTGTTAACATGCATCTCTAATTTTTCTTTTTGTAAAAAATCCTATTTTATTTTTTATTTTTGTAACAAAATTTATGATTTGCATCTAAAAATATATATGATATAGTTTATAATAATATCATTAATATAGTATAGTTTATAATATAGTTTATAATAATATTATAAATATTAACTACTGCGACTGTCCAAATATTTTAAAATATAATACATCATATTTACTTACATGCAAACTTAAATTGTAAACAATAATTTGTTTGTAATTGCTTTACCTCTCTGGATAAAAACAAAGTTTTGTTTATGTATAATATTTTGTATATATTGTTTGTATATTACTAATAATTCAATGCTAAAAAAATTTCAATATTAGTAAGTAGCTGAATTTTAAGGAGAACTTTTTACTAGATTTGATGATAATCGTACTTTACTTCATGTTTTGGTAGATATGTTTATATATGAGACAGTTCTTTTTTCTTTTTGCCTTGTTTGTTAAATTAAGCTATAAATTGGCTATAAATAATTAATTTTACTTTCAAATTTGGCTATTTCTCCATCTATTTTATTACATAATTTATTTATAGCATAAATCTAATTTCGTGCATTACTTCTTTTTTCCCGAGATGTATGAGCTGAATTTTTGTAAAGTATTGACAACTCTAAAGCAAGAGAGGAACAATAACTTATAAAAAAAATTATTAATTTCTTTTTATTAAGTTGGTTAATAAAATATCAAAATTCATGGAATACAAACTAATTGCATTTCATGGCCTTTTGAAATGTAGAGCCACATATTTACTTATATTCAAACTAAAATTATGATAATTTTAGGGCAAATTAGATATTCTTTTTTTAAATCTTAAAATTCTGAATTTTATTGTATTACTTATATGCAAACTTTTTTCCTTATTTAACAAAAAATTCTTTAAAATGGGAAAGAAGTTTCTATTCTTATACCATATAAACATATCTTTTAACTCATCTAACTGCTTGAGAATTATTTATGTCATAAATTTACTGTTAAAAAATTTTTGTTTAACTTCTGGTCTATACATTTTTTTTTTTTTTTTTTTTTTTTTTTTTACAATAATTTTACAGTTATCCAACAATTCATTCATAATCTTTTTCCAACAACTAATGTGATCTATGTTCTGAATAGGTGGATGATGAAAATGCCAACAATATCCCTAGTGGAGTATGCAAGAGATGAGGAAATGAAAAAAGCCCGCCCACTTGAAACTATTTCTACCAATTACAACAGATTGAAAGAGGAAGAATAATCCACTAAAATCTTTCTCAATCCACTTTCAATAAAATTTAGATTCAATGTATGAAACACTCTCAGCACTAAACCATTAAATTCTGCATTTTGATTGTATTCCAAACATATTTTGTCATGACTAAATACTGTTATATGACTATTTAAGCTAAAATGTGAATGAAAAATAACTGAAAACCAGTAGTTAGTGTTTTTAAAAGAGAGAAGATCTGTAAATTATATCTTTATATATATGTATATATATATATATCTCGAATCTAAATATTTTTATTGATAAATATATAGTACTTGTGTGTATATTAGTTTCTATTGATTGTTAATTAATATAAATAAAAATATACTATTTTTTTATCGTGTGACAAAATATCTCTTATCATCATATATAAATTTTAATATTTATAAATTGAAAATGAATGTTTGATAGAAAGTTATTATAATTACACTATTTAAATAATATTAATTAAATATTTTGTGCATGTGTTGCATTTAAAAGAAAATTTTTGAACACATTATTATATTAATTTCTCAAAAAAGTTATATTCAGACGTATAATAATGCATAATGATATTCACTTTACATTTTGAGTGTTTATTCAAATCTTTCAACTATAATTAGTGATGTACTAAGATGAATATCATAAATCAGAGTTAATTAATAATTCTAAATTCTAACTTTTCCAATAATCTACTCAATTTGCTTGTATATCATATGGCTTTCTCATGTTAATATTGAATCAACAATATCATATTTTAAATAGAATGTCACACATTGTTGATTGTTGAAGCATTAAATTATTTTCAGAAAAAATTGAGTTAATTTATTTAGTAAATTAGGAACTTAGAAGTTCTATAATTAGTTATTATTACATTTTCACATTTTACTAATGCTCAAAAGGATCATCATTAATAATTTTAAAATTCAATTTCATGAAAAACTCTTATTTAGAAAGATTGAAAATTTAAAAATAACGTAACTGTTAACTCAAAAATAATCATTTTATCCCATCAAAATAATTAATGTTTAATCCATAAATATAAGATTTTTTTAGTGTAGTATATCTGTAATTAAATAAATTTGATTTGAAACAATGAACAAATATTTTTTGTTTTGTCCGTTTGCCAATGATGTTTTTTATTCATTTTAATATTTTTGTACAATTACTTAAAATATGTGCAATTGTAGTTCTTAAAACTTAACTATGATTAACATTTAGTCAAAATATCAGTTATAGGTATACTATAATTTATTTCTTTGAAAGTTTTAAAGTTATTTCTTGCAATTTGATTCCCTTTCGTTGCCAAGTGGTAAATTGAAAGTTTGTGCCTGTGCAGGTGTTTTGCCATGCAAAAATGGTAACCAGTGTCACTTGTCATTAAATCTTAATCCTCAAAATAATGGCAACAAATCTACTTTGAGGGAAATAAAATAATATATCTTAAAATTTCTTAACTTATTTTGCAAATTAACATCGCACCTCCACGAACAAATGACACTATTTAATTTCATTTCCTGTACGTTCTTTTTTTAGCGATATTTTACATATGTTTGTTCAAAAGTGCTAGTATATGAATCTGGCTGGGCTGGCATATAAAATAATTATTCAAAAGACAGAATTTATTCTTCTATTATAAAAAAAATCATTATATTCATAATTATAACATGTGAAATCAAATAAAGAAATATTTCAAACAATTTTTTTTTAATTTTAGGAAACAATCGTACTTTGAAATTATAAATGAATACACACGAACGTATTTTTAAACAATTATGGTTAATTTTCAGAAAATTTGATCACCTTTAAAAATATGAGAGTGAGAATACGGTTGCAAAATTTCTTTTCATTTAATAGATAAATTAAAGTACCAATCTTTTAACTTCAATATAAGAAAAAAATTCTCTGTGAAAATATTTAAAATAAGTGTTCACATAATTTGAATACTTTTAGAAGTAATGAAAATTTAAATTATTTTTATTTCCATATCAGAACAAATTTAATTTCAAAGAAATAATTTTCTAAAATCCCTCTAATTCTAATCAATAACTGAAATCGAATGTAATTAGAAATATACAAGGCTCAAAAAATACTAAATATAAAATCACATTACCTGTTCAAAATTGTATCTTAATGCTCATAAAACATTACAGAAAAGTAATATAGATAAAACATCTCTCTCGCAAAATTTGCTTCTTCTGGAACATCAGACTAAACGTAATGTTTAGTGGTAATGTGAACAGAGTATATTTAATGAAAGAAGCTTTATAAGTCTGATGGGGAGAAAATATATATTTTAGGTAAGGCACAGTTTTCACAAAACAAGTCACTTTCTTTTTAAATGATGAATTAAAGCCAATTATTTAAATATTAAAATCTAAATATTGGTACCTAAAATAATCAATTAAACTCCGTTACTTAAATTTTTCTAATGTTTCCCATTTCAACATAAAAAAGAGCTTCATTGCTAGAAAAACTTTAATACAGGGAAACATTACATAATACATTTAACATCTCATGCATCTGATATTAGCATACTTGCATTTTGAAGTAAAATGATAATAATCCTTGAATTATACGCGATTCTTCTATGGAATTATAAACTGAATTGATTTTTATTATATTATTACAGAGTAACATATTAAAAACAACTAAATTTGTAAGCGGTTTTTAAAAGACAGAAATGATTAAAGTATTCTTTGACTATAGAATTTTCATGCATAAAACAATGTGAAGCTATTTATGTTTCTGAAGAAATGTTCCAGGGCACTAATTAAGAGAATATCTATTCTTGATAAAATCTTAGTCATAAAAAGCTGGAATTTTGCTTCCTTGACACTCTTTATATTATTAAAGATTAAACTCATGCATTATTAGAAAATAATTTATTTGTTATCATTCAATGAGTGTCAAACTTACTAAATAAATTCATCAAATCATTTTTGTTTTTATTTAAAGTGGAAAAAATCAGTTCCACTAGAATAGATTCACTCCGATCTTTTTTTAAGAGTTCGTTTTAATCTTTTTCGATTTGTTGAGTTTTAAGAAGTAAAAAAATGGAAATTCACTTCGTTTGAGTGGAACTCTACTTGATATTTTTATTAATGCAGTAAATGATCAAACATTATGCGAAATATGATTTATAATTCTAAAAATGCGATTGTTTTAATTTTCAGAATTTCCTTCTTCAAAACTTTATATGATGTGCGCGTGCATTATTTTTCCACGTTTAAATTCACGCTTCTGTTAGAAAATGTATATAAAACTTCTCTGTATTATATTTCATTTACTACCTGAGACACTTATTTTTCAGTTAATTCAGAATTAATATTTGCAAAACTGAATTCGAATACTCATGAAAGATTACTCAAAATTTGATTCTTTCCTGATTAAATTTAACGTCTAATTATGTATAAAGATATTTATGGTCTTAAATAATGGAGTAAGATTTTACAGTACTCAATAAATGTCAAATTTGTTGAACTAATTTATGAAATAACATTTTTTAATGCTTAATTTAGTGAAAAAAATGTGATTCCGATTACAATTGATTCACTGCGATATATTTAAAAGTTATTTACCATCTTTTGATATTGCTTTAGTTTTGGGTAGTAATAAAATGGTATTGTCACTCCACGTTTGACTGGATTTCTGTTCAATTTTTTTTATGAGTGCATGTCTTATTTTATGCTATTATTTTGGTTAAGCAATATAATTATTTTACTGTCCATTAACTGCTTCCTGGCATCTGTCATACCCAGCACCCAGATGGTTAGTGGCCTGGAAGAAAGCAATCTTCAACAAGATAATTTCCAGGAGAAAGTTGAACCAGCTTGTGAACTTCCTAATCACTAAAGAAGGACTTTTTACTTGGTTTCATGACGATACCAGCTATTAACGACTCCTCCAACCCTATGTCATATCTAACCTCTTGCCTCACCTATTCACTTAAAACTCTGCTCTTTACTTTATAAAGTTCTTTTAACTCCACTACCTATTTTGTTATGCTTCTCCTATTTCTCACTTTAGTTTGTAATGTCATTCATCTACTTTTGTCAAAACTATAAACATTTGCTGTATGTAATTCATCAATCACAGTTTTTCATGTTATTTTAATTTTACTATAATATTGTTCTATTGCTCCATAATTATTGTACATACTGTATGCATTTTCCTTATTATTTTGTAATGTTTTGTTGATTTCATTTAAATTATCCACTACGGTATTTATGCTTGAGTGCACGGGGTAGCAAAATGGGGGTCCCTCCTGCAGCTGCCCCGTTTTTCTCTCCAACGTCTTCCATCATTCTGCTATAGTTCTTTTGAGCTGGGTACAGGGAAGCTCACTGGCTTAAGCGTAAACATAGTAAAATAAAAACTTCGAAAGATTCTATATATTTAAACTTATAGATAATCAAAAAAATTTTTTCTCATTGATGAAAATTCAGTTCCAATCGTTAAATTTTTCACGAATAAAAATTAAATCACGCTAACCTCAAGCTATTTTATTTTTATTTCAAGACCTGGTCAATAGCAGGAATATTGAATTTATTAATTATTTTTCTTTGTATTTAATTCTTTTAACGATAGTAAAATAACAGTAGTTTAAAGCAAAAATAATTATATATTTTTATTCTTTATAACTAATAATATGAATACAAAACGAATGTAATGGAAAATTTCTTACAGATTTTAAACAATGTTCTCAGTTTAAATAGAATTGCTTTATGACTTTGAAAGATTATTTAATTTTTATAAGTTAAGTTCTATAGTTGATTTTTAACTTTTTATGTTGTTTTCTTAACGATTTTTTATCATTTAAATATGAAATGTCAGGAAATTTAATTTACATAACTCTCATATATAAATTAAATGTTTCTAATAATACTTTTAAAAAGTTTTAAGTTTAAAAACTCAGAAGATAATAATATTTTTATAGCTTACTCCACAATTATTTCTTCGGCGTGTGACGAAATCGATATAATGGCTTTGTCCATGGCAATTACAAATTCTTACAGAAAAACTTTCAAACATATGATAAATTTTTTATACATTTTCTTTTAACCATTTAGTGTAGAAGTTGCGGGAATTCAAATACTGGAAAAGTTCAACTATCTGTGCTAAATTTAAAAAATCACTTTTAAAAAACATTTATTCGATGATTTCAATAATGTATTGATTTTAATGTAAAAACTAATCATCAACAAATTTTTCCCTTGTGTGAGCTGTCAAAAGCATGTGTGTAGATAAATAGTGACATAACTGTCATTTTATATAAAATATCATACATAAAAGTAAAATAAGTAATTTGTCCTAGTAAAGAATTCAATGATCATAAGATCGTTACAGTAGAAATTCTAAACTGAAATATAATTGGTTTTGACACCTGTTGTAGACTGCCGAATAGCTGAAGGCTGTTGTAAAAAAATTTAATAATTACCGCATATTATTTCCATGTTTTTCAATGGCATGATCTATATTCATGAATCGCAAAGGAAGTAACTTAAAAAACTTCAACCCCGACTGATGTCATGCAGGAAGCAGAAACGAGCAACGTTCATCTGACTGGTCAAAAATAGTTTGGACTGAACTCAAGATTTTCTTCACTGAAGAGCCCACGCCTACTATTATATGTCAGAGAGTTCAAAAACAACACTTGTTGGAGTTAAGGATAGAATTTCTAAACGGAACCCAATTCTAGGAATCGATCTAATTTGAACTTCACTCATTCAAGAAATGGTCGTCATCCTGATAGGACAATCATTCGAGATCGCATACTAATTCTCTATTGATATGTCTTAGAAACTTTCTCCATGGCAGTCACTAAATGTAAAAAGAGAAGCGCACAGTTTAGGTATGGGCTTTATTTTTTTATGTCATTCAGTGTTACCAGATTAAGTCAGCAGCTTCAACTACCAGAAGGCTTTTGGAAATGTGTCATAATAAAATCAAAGCTATTATGGGAATATTATTTTTTCATATGCCTGTTTCATATGCCATTTTTCATATGCCTGTTTTGCATAATAAACTTAATGGTGCTCTGTAGAACTGTAAAATGCTTACAATTCTTAGTTCCAGAAATTTTGATGTGAGACTATGTTAAGTAAAATACAATATTTTTCTTATCATTAAAACTTAATATTCTGCCATTCTTGAATTTCGCATCAGGCATATATTTTACGTTTTCAATGCAAGCTAAGCAAATCCTACTATCTGAACAAACTACTTCTACAATCTAACATTATTTGAAAACAATGTCAAAGAGCAATCTTCAGGTCACAATATGTTTTGTTTAGTTATTTTACTAAGTTGTCTATTTGTTTGATACAAAAGTGGTTTTATCAACATGCTTATACTATTCATCTTATCTTTTTTTATCTAGTTTAATGATTTTTTAAGTATTTACATCGACAGAAATATTGTAAACCTTATCGAAAACTGAAATCATAGCTCATTTTTTTCACAGGAATTTAATAAAAATGTCAAACATTCTGTACTAAGAATATTCTGTTTCCGTACAAATTGAAGAGGAATTTCGAAATAAATATGTTTCTTGATAATTATCACAAAGTCATCACAATCTTATCAATTTATTTTTCTAGGAAATTTATTGATACTAATTTTCATTCATATTATACTTATCATCCTGACGACTGTTCAACTATTAACAATAGAGATATAATGTAGAAAATTTAAATCATGCATTTCCTCTAGTAGAGATTGAAGAAGCAGGTGAAAAGAAATACATATCACAGTAAGTATTTATTTTATACCAAATTTATGATTTTCATTTAGTTGTCATTATTAAGTGAATTACTAGTGACAAATACATAATTTAGGATTTTAACTTTAAATGTAAAATAAGCTATCGCAGGAACTTCCTAAAAATTGTAAATCGAAAACTCAGTACATTTACATATATATTGTAATTAAATGACATGCCGCCCAACCTGTCTACTGGTTAGTGTACCTGACTACAGATGGGTGGGACCTGGGTTCGAATCCTGGCTCGGGCATGGATCTACTTTCTCTCTCTTCCTCCTTTCTTTGAGTGTGTGTGTGTGTGAATGGTTACCTACCCTATAAACGGGTACCTAGGAATGTGTGTACTGAGGAAGTTGGACTCCACACCAAATATGGTTCAGTTGGAAAAGTGGAGCAGCGCACCCCATATTACCAGCCTGGCTGGCACACGACAACAACAACAATTAAATGACATATGCATCTGAATTTTATCAATACAAAGGAGAGAATTTATTAAATAATCAACTATCTAAAATGGTTATAAATAATATTTAAAAACTTTTTTATATAAATGACCAATAATTGATGTATATAAAATAAAATAATGATTGTAAAATAAGATTTTTCTGTGAATAAATACAGAAAGTTTTGTTATTAGAAATTCGAATAAGGCTTTATGAATAGTAACAGAAGCTACTAATAATGTAAGTTTTATTATTAACTAAACTTTATTATTCGCATTTGCGAAGATCAATTGCTAAAAATAATTTTACTTAAGCAATCAAATTCTAAAACAAAAAATTACATGTAAAAGAATATTTTTAAAATTGTTTTTCATTGAAATAACATGATACCTTAAAATTAAAGATATAATTTATTTCTTGTTTACATTTTGTAAATACGTATCCCCCTTATCACTTAAATGATAGATAGAAGGAACACTAATATGTAATCTTTTCATACCCGTTAGCAGTTTATTTTGATAAATAAAAATGTATGTAGTTATCCACGAATTTAATATGTTTCTTTATATGTTGAGATGATATATTATAAACAGTATTGTTTATTTTTAATTATATTTCTTTCATAATTAATTGATTTTATCACAAAATTATGTGAAAATAAAAAATTATTATCATGTACATTAAGATAATCATGTGTATTAATATTAATAAAATGAGTGAGGAAACAGAAAACCTTGATCAATAATTAAGAGAATTAAGTTATGATAAAAATGTATCAATTTATATTTTCAAATTGAAATTTCACAGACGAAAAATAAGTTTTAATAAAAGATAACCTAATCAAACTAATGTGTTGTGACCTATTACAGATGACATAATGAAAAGATTTTTTTTCGATCTCAAAATATCATATTGATTTTTACATAAGAAAAAATTTTGAGTACTTCTTAAAGTGTCAGTTACATGCAGTGACTGATCTAGCTTTTTAGTATCAAATATTTCTAATCAACAAAATTGAAATTAAATTAAATTAATTTTTAAAGTATCAAAATTATTTTTGTCATATTATCTTTTTAATTTTAGTAATTATTTAATAGATTGCAATAGTTTGTAATCCTTTTAATAATGTTGTATTTTAAATTATCTTATTTCAGATTTTTCTTTTTCTCCAATTTCATATCATCAAAACAATTAAAAATGGAAAAAACAAAATGCTCATCAGTTGTTAATGCACTAAAACTCATTACTGTGGAACCCTATCTATTCTTTTGCCTTTTGGGTTATGCAGTTCGGCTGGTATCCTATCAAAGCCTACTAATGGATAGGGCTTGCAGAAACACATTTGGATATTCAGATGACATATGCGACGACATTGATCATCATCCAAAGGAGCAAGCAAAGTGTATGGAGTTGGGAAATAATCTTTACACAATGGACAATCTTCTCGCTTGTCTTCCTGCCATTGTGGTTGCCATTTTCTTGGGACCCTGGAGCGATAAATATTCAAGAAAATATCCTTTAATCATTGCCATGTCCGGAATGTTTTTAGAAGGTCTTTGTTCCGTCATTCTAGTAATCATTCCAAATGTCTCACCCATGTGGTTCCCAGCGGCAGCTTTTTTTTCAGGCATCACAGGTGGTTTTCTTATCGGTACATCGGCAGTTTTCAGTTATATATCTGATATAACGGATGAAAGGTTAGTAATC
>JAPDSC010032416.1:1174-11583 GCA_026290005.1 Latrodectus geometricus
TATGGTTGCTGTGGACGTGTTGGTTAGGAAATTTGAATCTATTATTTGTAGAAAGTGGGATTGATCCTGATACAACGGAAGAGCCGTCGTAGACACTGTTGGGTTATGGCGGCTTAGGCATTTTTTATATACCGTAGGTGTAATGTCTTCCAAGTGAAATGATACTTTTGAAGTTGGCACGCTATGTCATTAGCTCTTCTGTATGATTCTTGCTTCTAACATTTGAAGACCCACTTACTTTTAGTATCCAAGATGGCTTATTCACTTGTTACTTCACTGTACATTTTGTATATATACTGATGACATATTAATTATTGCAATTAACTCATTTAAAATGTTATTTTACTTCAACTTTGACGCTAACGTTTTGTCCGATGATCAAATATTATATTTATTAATCGAAAAATTTGAATGTTGAAATTTTATATATTCTTAGAAATTTTATGATGTACGTATTTGTTATAAAAGTTTTAACGTAATAATGAATTTCAGTAATATGTCATCACTTTAAACTGCACCTGGTGATAGATAAAACGTGCAAGACATGATTGTTATTAGTATAATCTTAAATTTTGTAAAAGGTCTTTTAATTTTCACCAATTGCATAGTTAAATAAGGGAAATTAAAAAATATATACATAATTAAATGGTATTTAAATTTAAAGCTTTTAATACTCTAACATTTAAATCTAATTATCAATTTTATTAATTTATGTTGAATTAGAAGAAAGAAAGAAAGTGAAAATGGATAAGCTTTGTATAATTATCCGCAAATTGTATGGATTTTAGCTAAATTTAAAGGATTTAATTTTCTTTTTTAAATTTTTGAACTTACTTGTATAAACATGATTATCTACTTGTATAAACATGATTTATCTGAGATTTAATGCGCAAACAACCGAACCGATAAAGTTACAATATTTTTATTCAACTTTAAATGAATTCCATGAATTTTTATGTAACAAAATTAATTTTCAACCTTTTTTGTTACCTAAATATACATGGTAATAAAGGTAAAATTATATAAAAGTAGGTACTTTTAATAAAATATCTTGTTGAAGATGCTGAATTTTTTCATTTCTAATTGGGGTAATTGTTTAAATTTTAATAGAATAAAAAAAGGAATAAGTTCATTACATTTTTTCGTAGTTTTAAAATAATTTATAAAATGAAACACATATACGGATTTGATTTTATTAAATACAAATATAATGAATTGGTCTGCATTCTTCTTGCGAATGAAGAAAGGACATGATTTTCAACACTCCCACTTTTAATTCATTTACTTGAAACATTCCTTCTTTTCAAAACTATTATTCATTTTTTGAAAGATAATGATGAAATCCCATTGTTTTGCACTTATTTAGCAAACAAAGTTGTGATTTTGGTTACAACAATAGCTTACAAATGAATTGAGGTATTTTTTTTTTATGACACAAAGCAATAAAGTCACGGGTGAGTGTCAGATTGGACGCCATTATTTCCTAATGCAGGTGGTTCCGCTCTTAAAATTATTATACTCTGTCGATCTAAACGCAAAAACATGTTTTAGAAAGAAAAGATAACGTTAAAGATAAAAATAAATGCAGCGTATCTTGATAATGAAAATTCATAGTAATGGAACACTGCATGTCGTTGAAGAAAAAAAACTACCATTAATTCATCTTTCAGAAAAGGGAAAGAAAAAAAGTAAAAGTGTTACTCAAAAAAGGTGCATCCTTCAGTAGTTAATGGTTGTTGGGAGGTGTTGATGTTGCCATTTTTAACATGCAAATTATTTAATGATGTTTTTTCCTATCAAATTTTCTTTTTATGTTGTCTTCCTTTTTTAATTTTAACAGTGGATATTCCATTATTTAGTCCATAAATCTGATACAAAAATATCCGCTAAAACATTTTAATATGAACTTGAAAAGTTAAGCAAGAAAATTAATATGGGTATTAATTTTGGTTTAAAATTTTTTTTATTATAATTAAACAACAACCATATAAAAATTTTGTTTAAAACTGTAATTTTTATTGATTCAATTAAATAGGATCATCAATTAAATGGAAAAAGTTCAAGATAAATAAAGTTCTAGAATTAGTGAAAGACCCTCTTAAATTTAAACAGACTGAGTTTGAAATTGTTTTACCTTCATCTATTTTGAAGGATTTAAAAGCAATAAAATAAATGTTCAATTTTTTTTTTATTCCAAAGATTATGCAATATATTTTCTGAAATAAATAATCTGCTCATTACGCTTAGAGATGTTTAAAAAAAACGATTTTTTGAACTGTAATTATACGAACTCAATTATTATTTTATTTATGTAATTGAACTTAAAAAATATAAACCTTATTAAAATGCTATTTTTCCATTAATTGTAACAATAAACTATTAAAAACTCTCTAGAATGTTAATTTAATTAGCATTAATTTCCAAATTTCGCTTTGTAAGTAGCAATGTTTTATTTTTTATAAATAGGAAGTAAATGCTATTTTCTTGTTTTCATTTATTACAATCATCTATTTCTTCAACATTTGATCAATATAAGTGTCTAATTACCTTTAACTATAAATTCCTTATTATATCCTCATTTGATATTTTTCAGTTTTTAATAATTATATCATATAATAGAGTTGCACTTTAATTCTGCAAGAATATTCTATAATAAAAATCTATATGAAAATATTTTATGAAGTAATTTTGATCTATATTCCAAATGATAAGAAAATAATGACTATATAAATAGTTTCATAAATATTCAAACTCTTTGTTGATATTGAAAATAAATATTGACGCTAAAATGCGTGTGACGAATTCGGTAATTTTATCATATTTTAAAAATTCTTATTAGTTACTTAAATGAAACAATACGATTTGTAGAAATAGTAATATTCCAATAAAATTAAATCAATAAAATTGAATTGAAGTTGATTATTTTTCTTTTATAAATTAAAAAAAAAATTAAATAAACTATGACAGCATCAACAAATTTCAGAAACATTTCGATGCTTAATTTGTCTTTTATTAACTTGAATGAAAAAAAAAAATATTTATGTAATTCAATATTAACTTTGACAAGAATAAAAATTTAACACTCATGTGCAAAGAACACAGTATAAAAATAAATAAATAAGAATATTATTTTTTTATTTTTTCTAGAGTTTATTTTAAGAATCATTTGTTAGGCACAAATCTGAAGCAATTACTATATAATAAATGCGTGTTTTTGAATAATCCCGTGATAAGTATTGTTAAAGAAAAACTTTCTTTTACACAAATAATTTTTATTTTTATAAAAAAAGAAGAATTATTACTGTAAAAGGAAAGTGAAATTAATAAGGGTAAAAGTGAAAGATTTAAATAACACAAGCTGTCATATAAAAATATCTACCTCAAATATTATTTTAGAAAGCTTTTGAGAAATTTGGTCTACTTAAAAAGTGTACAAACATCCAGAAAAAAATTCCTATTTAAAGAAATTCAAATTATTGTTAAAAAACACATTTGCTTTCAAAACTTCCAATTCTTTAAATAAATTTTCCATGTATTTTTTGCTTTAAATGCTTTTTTAAAATGAAAAGTTGATGTAAAGGTTTTCTATTTTCTTCTGTTAATAAATGAAATTACTTTAACGTGTCTGGGATATCGAAAGAAAGTATTTTGCAAAGACATGTGTACTTTATCAAAGAATAAATGCACTTTCTGGACTACGTTTCTCGTTATTTCCATGAAATTTAAATTATTATTTTTATTTACAGCGCTTACAAATATCAGTGATAAAAAGAAAATTTTAATATTTTAAGTTATTTTTAAAATAAACTTTTAATTAAATTTATCAATGTATAATAAAATAATAAAATGTTCTACTTAATACCTAAAAAATTAAAAAAAAGGTTTTAATAATGATCATTTATAAGATTTGAACAACGATAAGAATTTGTAAATATTTGTGTTCCTGGATACATATTTAAATTCTTGTTTATGGAATTAACTTGTTTTTATAGCATATACTATTTATCTGTTTGTATCAGATATTATGTACAAGGATAAGCATAATTTACTTATTTGATAATTAAAAAAAATTTTTATTTTAAATAAGCAAAAAAAATAAATAAATAAATTTGGTTAATTGTTCACTAAAATATCTTTTAAAGTTAAATATATTCATGCGTCGACTTTTTAAAACATGCAACGATAAATAATGTACGATTTTCAAATTTATAAAAAAGAAAATATATATTATTGAGTAAGATATGTTTTCAATTTAAAGTCTATCCTCGGAGTACATTAAAGAAGAATAAATATCTGTAGTCTAAAATTGAGCATTCATTTAATTCGAAAGCAGTATGTAGTAAGGAACATTATTTTTCTCTTGAGAAGTATATATACAACTTTTGAAGCATAGCAGTACATTAGAATTTTTTTGAAAATAGACTTCTAATATTATGAGAAATAATCAATCAAGATCAGACAAGTTAAGTGGAGGGTTTTGCTGAAAAAAGTAAACGATTCATAAAACTAACTCAACTTTTCGGGACGGAAAATCGTATATTCCTTATGATTGAAGATCACTATTATTTTATGGCTCATTTGCGTTACTTTGGATTCACTTCCAGTCTTGCTGAATAATTTCCGTTCCGTTCAAGTAAGTTACGATTTGGTGAAAGTTTATAAGGAAATGTTTTTATAACTTGTATATTATTGAAGGAAAATATTATGGTATGGGAAAAAGGTTCATAATTTTTTTTAACTAGTGATATTCAAAACTGATTCAGTTTTCCTGATCAGCAATCAAAGCAATTAAAATTATTAAATAAATTTATATGATTTTTTTAAAGAAATTAATTTTATTTCTTAATATTTATTAATTTTAAACCGTAAAAGTTTACTGTACTGTCACCCTTGGCAACATTTCCAAAATTTGGCCATTTTGCACAAGCGTTATCTTCAAAAAAAAAAAAAAAAAAAAAAAGAATATTCAAAAATTTTTTCTGTGCAGAAAAATGGCTGTTTCCAGGAAATGTTATTTATCGCCAAATGTTGGAAATTGCGCCAAGGGTGACCGTATAGTAAATCTTATCCTTTTAACTTGCCTGTCTTTATCTTAAATAAAATATTTACATTTTATGAAAATACTCCTCATTAAATAAAGCGCTTACATGAATTATAGTTTGGCCTGTTTGTAAAAGAATTATCAGTTTACAGTTTTGAAGGAAACTGTAAGGTTTACAATTTAATTTTCTATTTTAATATTTATAACATAATTTGATACTATGCTGTTTCCTTTATGGTTTATATATATATATATATATATATATATATATATATATATATATATATAAAGCAATGCATTTAATGTTTAGAAAAAAAAGGAAGCAAATATAATATCTATCAATAAACATTATAGGCAATTAAACGAGCAAAAAATCATCTTTTGAGAAAAATGCCGATATAAATAAAATAAAATGTACTTTGAAGATCAAGAAAAATTAAATAAGAATCTATACAATTGAATACCAATAAGACAATATCAATAAAAACAATATAATATAATTCAAATATAAATAGTGGAAAAGCATAGGGACAACGTCTTCATCAAGAGGGAGACGGTCAACTATGCAAATAGGACACTCTTTTCTGAAAAGAATGAAAGACAAAAGTCTAAAACTATTCGTGCCATTCCCCCGAAGAGTGTCTGTTTTAGAAGAAAATGCAACCATATAAAATTAAAATAAATGGATTCAAAGCAATACAATGAAATAGGCAAAGCAATACAAATATATAATATGCAAATATATAATAAATACAGAATAATATTGTAGCCAAAAGTAATAAGAAAAGTTACAAGTTAAATTAAGAATTTAAAACAGTTTATAATTTTTAATGTAGATCAAAAGTTAAAGTATAAATAAAATTATATATAAATATTATAGAATCTATTATTTTTATAATTTATTAAATATAGCTTTCGGAGACGTTTTTATTATCGCCCTATTTGGTATTATTTTGCCTTGATGGATAAAATATATCATCAGCAGGGAGCTTCTATGTTTCACGCTGCTTATGGATTATTCTCTTTTCCTTTTAGTGTTGCTATTATTTTGTTACTTAGCTGGGAGGAAAAAAATCACTCTATTCATATCAGGTTGTGTACAAAAATGTATGATGAATTTGAATTTTTGTGTTAGATGAAATACTTATGAAGGACTATAGCTTTGTTATATGTAATTTGATATCTATCTTTTAAAATAGGAACATTTAAAGTTATTATGTACTACAATATACAAGTAAAATAAATATAGTTATTTTTATGGGTTAAAGTTACAATAAATTTAAATAGAGCCTAAGAAATTTCATTTGTTGATGCATTATAAATAAGCTTTATTTAGCACAAAATGTCCTTCATTGTTGTGGGGCGTATAAAGGTTACTATTGAGCATTTTAATACAATTCCTGTAAGGTAAAGTAGTAAACCTTATGCACAATTGTTACTCGTGAAATGTTAATGGTTGTTATGAGATATTTAGCAAACTATTTTGAGGTAAAAAATGTAATCGATACATAAAAAAATCAATGTATTGGTACATTAAATATTGAGAAAATTGATATTTTTTGCTTCAAATAATTGTGTTATAGTTTAATGATAAAATATGATTGCATAATAATTGCTTTTCTGGATAATTAAATTAATTTTCATTTAAATAATATTTGAATGTATTTTAATTTTGAATGTTTAAAAGTATCTTTGTATTCAGCAACAATTTAGTTAAAAATGAAAATGTATGTATTTATAGGCAAAAGATTTGAATTTGTTTTAAACATTATTTACATATTTTGAAAACTGTGCGACATACAAGACAAGAAGTATTTTATTATAAGGATATTAATAGAATGATATTAATTAACATTAAATATACTATTACATTATAATTAGCTTTTATGAAAAATGCTAAGAAAAATAAAATGGAAAAATAATGATTTGAAAATTTCTATTGAATATTTCAAATTGTTTCATAAGAAATTGAATATGTAAGGTTAATATGCTTAGTACAGTTGCATTTTGTTTATATAAATAATGTATAAAACATTTATTTAATAAATGCTTGTTCACATATTTTATCCTTAATAAAATTTATTCCCAATTTTTTAAAAAAACTTCTTTTTATTCCCAATTTTTTAAAGAAAGTGCATTTATAAATTTTTCTAAATTTCTTATTAAAATTGATAATTTTGTGATGAACCTTGTAAAACAAGAAAATAATTTATTTAAATTTATTTAAGTAACTAGCATGTAATTAAAATACAGCCAATTTTGTTTGAATTTGAGTATATATATAATTTCTAAATTTTATTTTAAAAACATCATATAGAAATTAAAATTATAATCACGCTTTTCTATATGCTTGCCTATATGATACAGATGCCAAATATGTTTTACGAACTTATTAGAATTGACAAATATATGTATAGACCTACAATATTTTTTATAATTAATTACATAAAAATGTTTTGTTAATTAATTAAATTCAAAACATATTTTATTAACGCATTTTAATGAATGCTATTAATTTAAGTTACCAAATATACTTCCAATTTTACTGTATTTTAGTGTTTTATTTTTGTTATTATAAATCATATCAAAGAACGTGTAAGAAGATATATATTAAATAACTTTATTATTTTTGTGCAGTTTCCATTTCATTTCATCAAGTTTTGTTAATATCTATAATTTAATATATCTAAGCAATGTAAAAAGTACTAAACTATTTTTTTCTTTTTTATTGTTCCCAGTTTTGAATTTATCATATGCACACATTATTTTCTCTCTTAAGTCAAGAAATCTCCAAACTTTATTCTTAAAATTTGTCAGCCTATACTGAAAGAAATTATAGGTTTATTCAACAATATTAGCGTAAAACTTATCTTTCTTATATTAATTATTTTTACTCAATATTTCAAATATATTGAAATAATAATCTGAAAAATAATATATTACAAAAACATTAATTAAATGCACAATTTTTTAATAGCCATCATTTCAATATCAATAAATAAACAAGCGTATAATATTTTAACACAATTTTTTTTAATATATTTAATAATATATTGCAATTTAATGTTTGAAAACATTTACTATTATTTTGCGTATTATAAATTCTGAAGTTTTTAGAGAGTAATACTATCAATTCAGAGGATATAACAAGACTTTAAAAGAATGGATTCGTTTCCATTCCAGAATATTACATAACAATTTCATTTTGAAACAAATTAAATATTAAAGTTGGCTTTTGCAACATTTCACAACATTCAGCATTCATTAAAATTGATGCCATTAATTTTAGAAATAATGATTTTTACGTAATATGGTTTTTAAAAATAATATGATTTTAACAAAACATTTGCTATAATAACTATATAAAAGTGCTCGCAATAATATCATAGAAATAAATAAGTCAATAAATAACTTAGTTCATAAAAAATAAATAGCTCAATTCATTTCAAAGAATTAAAGTTTTCGAGTTTTCAATACATTGAGTGATATTATTTATTAATATTTCCAATTCTGAATAACATTATCAACTCAAGAATAAAAAAAAAAATAAAAAAAAAAATCCACCTTTGAAGTTTGTGGGGAAACAATTGGCAACAGTTATAATTTATTTTGCAATTCATTTTACTTTTATAATTTATTTTGCAGTTAAAATTTCTGCATATATTAATACATTTTTTGTGGTTTTAAGTACAGAAAATTTATTTCACATATGAAGCAAGAGAACAATAAAGAATGGTACAATTTAATGAAAAAAACACACACATATCGAAATGCAACACAACAAAATGCTTATAGGATTATAAGCTTATATTTTTAAAAAGCATATTTATATTTATACATAAGGCGAATAATTAAATAATTTTTAACAAATAAGATAATTAAATCAGAAGCAATTTATTTTAATTTATCAATAAGTACTATAAATTGCGTTTACCTTGGTGATTCGCATTCTGCTAATGTAGCAGGATGACACCACAGCAACATATTTGTTGTATGAAAAATTCCGACTATCCCACTGGAAGATCCCCTTCTTCCTAGAAAGGGTGAAGAAGTTTTTGCCTCCCATTTTGGTAAAAGAGGGGTCGCTCGGTCTACACAAAGAGACCTAGATCTGTCCCTTTTAGGAAAAGATCCTTTGAAACCCAAAACTTGCGGATTTTGCGGCCCGTGCTTGAATGGCATGTTTTCCAATTTATTTATCAATATATTTTTAAAACATTCATCTTTGTTATTAAAATTAAGACAGCCTCACAAGTTCCAATCAAGAATTACATCAACTAATTCCAACTATTTGAGTTGGATAAATAATTGTATGATGACAGTATGATTGTGTTTGCAATTAACATTCTGAATCATTTGCTATTGCATAGTTTTGGAATTTATATAAAAATCATATTTAAAATTGCAATAATTTGCAAACATGATGATTTTTTAGTAGGAATTTGAATATCGTATGCCAAAGAGTAATTTTAAGAATGATAACAGCTTGTTATTCCACCCGGTTACTTAAAATAACTTTGCTGTTTTATTGAAATAACTGTCACTTGTCGCTTCTATTCACCCATTCCACAGGTGTGCAAAAGGCGGGATTGCTTCTTTCCACTTCCCGCCGATGTAAGGTAATTTTCTTCTTTTCCAGCTGACGATGCAACAAAGAAAAATTTCGAATGAAGATGAAAGAAAAACACCACCAACGGGTTTTCGTCTGATTTTTTTTTCTTTTCAATTTTACTTTTCCTGATACCGTCCGCTAGCATTTAGAATCTCAACTGTGAAACACCTTGAATCACTTTGCAGATAAGCTACCAGAACTCTGGCCGCGCGTGCGCCCTCGGCAACATCGAACGCATTTCTGTCGTTTGGCAGCGCTTCCGCTGAAAGAACACCCCCCTTTCGCTTAAAGTGGAGAAGAAAACTGCAACACTGAGGGAAAGGAATCGACACGATGTAGAAAAAAAAAGTCCAACGAATGTCGTTTTTTACTTTATCAAGTTTTTATTTTTTAGGTAGAATGATTTCTCTTGTACTTCACCTACAAAAACAAAAATCGTCTGCGTTAAAGAAAATAGCTATACTGCGTTAAAGAATCGTCTGCGAAAAGTTGTTTTTTCAGCTAAGCATTATTTCTCGCAATTTCTATCGCTAGTTTATGTCAATCACAGGTGTGATTTGATGCAAACTGCGGTTTGAATTACGTTGTCTGACATGTGTGATTGCATTCCATGCAAAAAAAATCCCATTTAAAACAAATGAGTCTACCTAGATGAAATTTCAATGCATTCTTTGTATGTCAATCATTTAAATGCACTTTGCCATCTGTTGAGAATAAGAAACGAAGCCGATTAAATGAAAATCGAATAACATTTAA
>JAPDSC010032416.1:11842-45823 GCA_026290005.1 Latrodectus geometricus
TTTTCATTTTTTCTTACTTTTAAAATTTACTGAATTATTACTATGTTCATTTATAATCTATTTTAATTTTTATTTAACAAAAATAAATATTGTAGTTGGATAAAAAAATTGCATCGTATCTGAATATATAATTAAAATAAAAATTCTTTAATTCTTATTCATTTAATAATAAATGATATAAAGTTTTAATGCATAAAAATATATATCGTTTATTATTAAAATATAGAGAAAATTCCTTATAAAATTTTGATTTGTGTGAGCGAACTCATTTAAAACAGTTTATATTTTTAACCATCAGCAGAAGAGAACTTTCTTTCTTACATTTCTTCTTAAAAAGAAAAAAAACTGATGGTAGTTTTTTATGATGGTTATGGTTAAATTGTTGAGGACAAACAAAAGTATTCCTTTTTCAAAATATAAAAATGTACCGGCTATAAAATATTTATAAGAATAAAATATCAAACTCATCCAAGAGCAATTTGCTAAAATTGATCTTCGATCCAAAGTCTTAAAAATTATTTAAAATCCGTATTTTATTTCTTATTTAAGAAAGTGCATCATATTTTCTTGCCATGCTAGTGCTAAAATTACATTTTTAGAATGCTGAATAGATTTCATCAAGCAGGAGTATAGTTTTCATCAATTTAAGATATTTTTTCAAAGTCAAGCTCTGATCAAGGTGTAAGGAGCGTGGCGGCTCGAAGTTCTGGAGCTGAAATTCTTGGGTTCTGCCATTAGGTCCTGTTGAAAACGGAAGCTGGAAGTGACGTATCGGCTTTCTGCGTGTGCATCTGCCCAAGTGGGTACTTGGGAATTTTCGGAATTTCTTCTCTTATGATTTGTAAATGTATGTGATTTACTAGGAATAATCTCCACGTGAAGTAATAGATGTGTGATGAAATACCTTTTAGGATCAATAAACTGTTACGTTGCACTCTACGAAGTATAAATTATTTTTTATGTAATCAAATTTCTTGTTATAGACTAAAAATCCTTAGCTGTGTAAAAGTGTAATATAAAATACATTCAATTTAAATTTTTAGAAGATAGATTGACGCATGAAAATTATTTATATTTATTCAAAAAGTTTCCTTTTGAATATTAAAATATTAAAACAATTATTATTTTCATCTGTTTTATGATTAACTAAAAATTTATATTAAGGAAATGCTTAGCAGTATTTTAGAATAAAACGTCAATATAAAATACATTTATCAAGTATGGAATCAATGTAAAAAATAAAATATTAAAACTAGATAATGTATTCATTTATTTTCACATATGTTCAATGAGAATGTGGGAAAATCCTTCACATTCATTTTCAAAATTTTAACTTTGAATTTGAATGGTCTAGTGAGACTATAATCAATTGAAAATTTGCGATGAAGTTTGCTGAAACGCACTTGTAGTTTCATGGAATATTCCTTTTTATAGTTGTTAGTTTAATTATTAGTAGGCTAATTTAGTTAAAAGATTACAAATGTAAAATCATCAACAAAAAATAAGCTTTTTTTTCTGTAAATAGGAATGAATTTTCATATTCTTTTCCTTTTACTAAAAATGTACTAGAAGCAAAGAAATAATATAAAAGTTAAAATTATATCTTGTAATCTGAAAACAAGGTGATGGATGTTATAAAATTATTGAATAAATAAGACTAATCCAAGTTAATATATACATATGAACTGTACTTGGTATATATATATATATATATATATATATATATATGAACTATACAACATATATATAAGAGTACAAAGTAAGAAAAATAGCTAAATTAAAAGAAAAATTGAAAATATCACTTGTAAACTAAAAGTTAAGGGGATGAATTTCATGAAATCGTCGAGTGGTAAATAGTTTTCTAATAATATAATTGTTGATGTAGAATTTCTAACTGCACGTTTTTACATTATTTAGTACTAAAATTATGATATTTTATGTTTATGAACGAAATACAAAAGGAAAGAAAACGAACAAGAAAACAATTACCATGAAAGCTATGTCGTATTACGTTGTAAAGTAAAATCATGGTCGTGGGTTCTAAGTCTTGTTTTTGAGTGGTAAATAAGTTATTAATATTATGATCATTTATTATGAAATTTTAAATATCAAATTTTATTATTATAGATTTTTTTCCATTAAGTACTATAAAAATTACAATAGTTTTATTTTTGACAGAATCAAATGAACAAAAAAAAAAAAAAAAGCATGGATAAGATATGATATGGCTATTTAAATTTTACCAATTGAGCACTTCAAATTTTATCAATGAATTATCAATTTATCTTCGATAGAGCTAAAATCGAACTCCTGATTTATAAATTGAACTTTTAAATCGTAAATAAATTCTCAGTTATACCATTGTTCGATATAAAATTTTAAGTATATAATATTCAAAATATAGGTTTTATTTCATTAAATAAAATAAAATTTATAATAATTTTTCTTTTGCTTAAAAACAAAAACGAAAAGAACAACACGGGAAAGAAATAGATTCTTTTAACTAAATATTAGATTTACCAACTACAGTGATGAATTCTAAATTGAATTATAGACTGGTAAATAAGTTTAGAATAACGGGTGTGTTTGAGTAATGCATTGTTATTGACATCAGATAAAACAATCAGCGTCCTGAAAGTACGTAATGATATCAGATAGCTCGTGATTTATGCTTAATAGAAATAAGACAATGGCAACATCGAAGATAAAACTGGCGGGAAAGTGTCTGACGCAAACGATCATTCAGAAAGTAAATAGTACTTTTCTCACTACTTATTTCTCCTTCAGGGAAAGAGTAGACATTACCTCTCTTTTGGAAACATTTTACTCATTTCCTTTACAGTTATTCTATGAAGAAATACCATTTATAAATCGCTACAATTTATTATAAAGTATTTTTCAGCAGTTGAAAAATAGAATAAAACATAAGTTGAGTTAATACTTTTGAAATGAACCTTAGAATATTTCTCAAAGTGAAAACAATTTACACAGAGTGAAAGTTGTTGTTGAAAATATATGTATGTTTGCTTCATATGTGACATTATTTATATTATTTAAAGGCAAAAGTTAGATTTACATTATTTAGATTAAAAAAACCAAATTGTAATGCTTGACATTTCTGTAAAAATAAGAGGGCAAGATATTGTGTGTATTTACAAAAATCAGAAATGAGTATTTCAAGTATTTTAGTATTATTATCTACAAAGAATTTGGTAACTAACTTTTTTCCATTAGATAAAAATATCTCGGATAATTTGAATAACTAATATGTTATAAAATGTGAGCCTCAAGCTGCTTCTAAAACTGATAGGCTCGATATTAACATGCATTAAATATAAATCTGCTATACTTAGCTATATTTATATTAGGAATTCATAAAATCTTTGTGTTCGTAGTAACTCATAAAATATTCAAAAACAATGGATAAAAAATAATTTGTAAGCATTAGTCATTTAAGCATTTCTATATTTTGCAATTCATAGAACAATTTCTAATAGATGTTTAAGCATGTACTTAAAAAATATTAAAGTTAATAATCAAAAGCTATATTAACTTTTGTTAAATTTAAAAAAAAAAAAAAAACGCCTGATTTACTTTACGGTCACGCTTGGCGCAGTTTTAACACATTTGGCGATAAATAACATTTTTTGGCAGCCCAACCAATTCCGACCAATCACAGATGAGAGATTCCGACCAATCAGGCAATATTTTTTAATATTCTATTTATTTTTAGAACTAGATTGTGCAAAAGGGCGAGATGTTTGGCGACTTTTTGAAAAGTCAGAGGTGATCGTACAGTAAAATTTTACCAAAGATACAAATTAAAGAATATATTATCAACACTTTAGATTTAATTTCATTAGATCTTGTGTTCGATGTTTTTATTAGGCTTGGATGATTATAATGGCTTGGATTATAAATTGGTTCTTCATTATTTATTTAGGTAAAGATTAACTGTACAGTCACCTCAGCGATTTTTTCAAAAATTCACCAAAAACCTTGCCATTTCAATAAACGAGGTCTAAAATTAAACAGATTATTGAAAAATATTGACTGATTGGTGAGAATCCCTCATCTGCGATTGGTCGGAATTGGTTGGGTTGCTAGAAAATATCATTTATCGCTAAATGTAGAAACCTCGCTCCAAGAGTGACCGTACAGTAAATCTCAAACTTTATTTACATTAGTCGTAAATAAATAATCATGACTAAACGTGTAAAATTATATTAACTTTTACAAAATTAAAAGATACAAAATACAGATTATATTATCAACACTATATATTTAATTTCAGTAGATTATGGACGCGATGGTTTTTTTAAGCTTGGGTGATTATAGCGATTTGGATTATAAATTTATTATTCATTATTTATTTAAATAAGCTGTAATAAGCACGTACACTATAGCCATGGAACTAGAAATAAAATGATTACCAAATTTAAACGTATGACTTTTTTAATTTAGTTATCATATTGTTTTTGTTCTTAAATAGGTATGTGTTCTTTAAGAAATGTGTTAATTGCAATTTCATTTACATGCATAATGTGTGCGGAAAATTGGTTAAGTTTTAAATATATCTTTTTATATAAATGTTTTAGATATGACTAAATGAAAATAGATACCTCTTATAAAGTTCAAACCAAAAATATAAATAACGTTTGTAAATAAAAATTTAAGATATTTTGCTGGACAAATATTAAATAAGGAATTTGGTAAATTTTGCGTAATGTATAATAATTAATAATGTATGCTCAATATTATGCTTAACGTATCGACAACAAATACACACATTATTGCAATGCAACTCAAACTAATTTTGATTTTCAAGTTATTGCTGAAATGCATCTGCATTTCCGCGTGCGTATATGCTTAACGACATTTAAACAAGATTAGCATTTCAACTCAATGGATTAATGGTTGACGTTGAAAATACATAACGACATTTCTCACCGAACGCCCATCAACCGAATGCTTATGTCATGCAATACAACGGCGAAATCATTTCATAGTCGGAGTTTTAGAAATGAGGATTTGGCGCAAGAATAAATTATTGAGATGAGAATATACTTGAGATGGAAGAATATCCATTATAAACGCGCGCACAAAATAAAGTAAAATTTAATCTGCACTGCAACAGCAGCACGAGATCGGATATTTTATGTGGATGCATTTCTATGGCAACATAATGAGATTAAATTCGCATTATTTACTTGCGTAAGTTGGAAATAAGCTTTCAAAAACTTTGTTTTAGATATGAAAGCGAGTCTAAGACAAATTGTTGCTGAAACACATGGTGCATATACTAGAAAAAAAGTTATATTTTGTGGATTATTACTTAAACTAGTAAACATATTCCTTTCAAACAACTTAAGAAAACAATATGATTGCAATTTTAGTAAGAAATATTTTAGTTTTAATCAAGCTCTTCAATTTTCTTTAGTTTTTTGTGATTTTTCCTCAACTTATGATAACCAGTATATATATATATATATATATATATATATATATATATATATATATATATATATACATATGGTAAAACTATACTTTAGGGTGTCCTTTGACGAATTTGGCGATTTTTTTGGCGCCATTCTTGTTCACGCTGATTACAGAGCTAACAGGTATGGTTGAAGATTCAAAAACGCAACGTCCTTTGGATTTTCAGAATTCTAAAAGTAATAAACCAATCAAAACACGATTCGCTTTTGGCCAGCTTGGCGATCAATCGCAATCACAACTTGACGAGAATCAAAGGGGCACCCTAAAGTATAGTCTAACCATATATATACATTAGCTATCATAAATTAAGGAAAAATCACAAAAATGACCATAAAGCAAAAAGTTATGCATGGAATTTTATGAAACTTACACACATAAAACAATTTGGAAGTTACAAATACCATAAAAAGAAATCACCTGATAATTATGGTGGTTATTAGCATATGCATATAGAATTTACAAATGTGAATTATAAGTTTGGTTAAGGAAAAGTACCTATAGTAAAGGGTTATGATCATCTCAATAAGCAAAACAGCGCTTGCAGCAATGTGGGATGTACTCAATTATGTGGTCTATTAATTGTGTAGGAAATACCAGTCACTGCTCTTTCAAAGCAGTTGAAAGTTACCATAGATTCCTATAGTAGATTCTAGTGTAGCTAGGGGGGGTATTGAGAGTAGCTGCACGTCGTCTTAGAGCGTCCTAAACTTGAGACATTGGGTTATGTTCTGTTGATTAAGTTGATTCAATTGTTTCCTGCTCAAGATAAGCATCCACGATGAGAGCCTGTGTTGTCTGGTATTATCATCCTGTGCCATAAGAGCATCATCTATTGCCCCGTCAAAAAAGCGCAGATAAACATCCAGTATATCGTCTCCATAGATATGAGCGTTAACATTTCCATGGGAAAAGACATAGATGTCTATGCATCCACGTAGTGTGATACCACCCCTAACACAGATGCTGCCTGATCCATGTTCATCTTTTTCATGGATGTTTGATAGATGGAAACGGATTCTACGTCCTCTCCAAGAGAAAATGTGCCTCTCATTGATTTTGAGGCTAATCCTGGGCTTATCCGTCAAGAGAACAGACCTTCATTCATCACCCGTCCTGGGGACATGTTGACGTGCCCATTGCAAACGTTCCCACGTACAGCGTGATGTGAGTTGGACGCAAATGATTAGTAGTCTCGTATAAAGGCCCTTCAAAGCACAGTTGATCGGAATAGTAAACTTCTGGAGCTTGAAGAAAGGGAGTATCTGAGTTCAGCTGGGGTTGAGGTTCTATTCGTTCGTGCTCATATTGATAAATATCTGTCATCGGCACTCATGGCAGCGCGGTATCATTCTTCGATGAATCTCCTGAATTCCAAATCCATGGTTAGAAGTTGTTGCCAAAGTCTTTGAATCATAGACGGTCTCGTATTCACCCATCTAGCCACTTCTATCTGACTTGGCTAACCTTGATGTCCCAATTCCTGATTTTTGAAATTTTTCGGCCAGTTGATGCCTGGAGGCCATTGTTATAATTCTCTATACCAGATTCATGATTTTAGACACGCAGCGACAATTGCCACCTTGCTCTGAGACATCCTTTTAAATGATGTAATCCGACATCATCGTCTTTATTTTGCATAATGCCATGTTGCTTAGCTCTTTTTTACTTACCAATATATTCAAATTTCATTGATATTGTATTATTTTTGGGAAAGTTACTGCTATTTTTGAATTTTTATTCTGTAAGTTTTGCTAATGAATAATGTAAGAAATATCCCGATCCTGTCATTAGATTATACTGAGCAATGAAAGAAACTCATTATTTTGCTTTTAAATTATGCAGTAGAATACAATGAAATTTATAATGATGATAGAAGCATAATGTAAAATATGTACACGTTTTAAAAAAAATCTATAAATCTTAATTTTTTTGGTTTGGATATTTACATTTTTTGCGAAATATCTTAATGAAATCTTAATGAAGCATTTTTTTTTACTAAAAGCTCCGTGTCGATAATCATTAGAATCGTCTGGAACCACTGACTTACAAGTTTCTTTTTTTAAAAAATTGCTAGCTCAATGTAATCTTGCACTAGACCATACTTTTAAAAGTTTCTAGCTGAATCTCGTTTAGCATTAAGACCACTCTCTTTAAAGGTGCGTTCGTAAGTTTAGTTTTATTCAATAATCCACTATAAGAAATATATACTTTGTTTTTGCATTCTTAGCCGTTGATGATAGCAGCTTCTGAATTTCATGATAACAATAAGTGACTGTGGCTATTGAAAGTATATGCAAAAATCAAAATATTATGGAATAATCTTGTTTATAAGATGTTTTATTTGTGGAATTATTTACTATGATCTACCAGGGGAAAATAAACTTTCTTCAGCACAGCACTGAAAATTAAAAAAGGTAAATTTATGACTTATAATATTTTCACTTCTTTTATTTTTATTTCAACAGTATTTTCTAAATTTATTCTCAACTGAACCGATATATTTTTCATATTGCTGTTAATTTTGCTAATTTTCTGCTTTTTTATTGTATGTAATACCATCGAGAGATAAGTTAGTTTTCTTTTAGTATTAAGAGTTCAGACTTAAATAATTATAACCATTGTAATCAACTATAACTTTTGGTAGAGTACATAACATTATCCTGGGTTTTTTTTTTCTTGAATTCTTCAGATATTTCATGAATATTTATTTCTTAATAATGAAATACTTTTTAAGCATTTTTTATTATACAATATTAAGTAAGTTTTATAAATGATATTTTTTAGAGATTTTTAATATTTCAAAAGATATACAAATCAATTCTGCCCTGAAGCTAATGAAAATCATTATGAAACTCGATTTGACACCTGAGAATTATTTGACTGTTAATTTGGATTTTTTGGCTCAGTAATGCAAACGATAGAATGACTATATGAGATTTGTTTCTTAATTGTCGTCATCATGAAAAATTTTTTTTTATCTTTGTGAAATTCTAAATTCAAAGATACCACAGATAAGTTTCTGATTTGCATGAAGTAAGCAACCGGCTTCCTATAGTACTTTTTCGGTATGATTTTGGAGATGCTAGTTTCGTCAGAGTCATAATCCTAATTATCTATAAGAAACCATTTCGAATAAAGATATGCAGTTTATGTTGGATTTTCTCTGCATTTCTTTTTTCATTATTGAAAAAGACATAAGAGTTATGTATAAAAAGTAATAGGAATAAACACTAATATTACTTCAAATCTCTCTAAATTCTAAATTATTATGGTATTTCTCAGTTTTTTTAAGACCGTAGTTCTTGCACTTAAACAAATAACCGACCAAATCTCAGTTAGAAATCAAAACAGATTTGATCATAACTTTAGAGATATGTCTCACTGAATTCTGCTTTTATCTTGGAATATCAAGTGTATGATATATACAAGAAAATTTAAACTAAATATCATATGAACTAAAGCACTGAATTTTTTGTTCTTTGCTCACTCGGATGATTCTAGAATAAAAATAATTTATTTTAAGTCTGACATTATTCAACTTAAGATGTCGATGGAATGAGTTGAAGAGTATGGCTCTTTTGTGAATTAAGTACTAGTCTTTCAATTTCACAGATTGTTATTAGACAAATTTAGTAAGAAAGGTAACTTGCTAAATTTTATATCTCTTACTGATATTGTGAAAACTTTTTCAAAAGTTGTGTGAGTTTTTTCTGAATTCAAGAGGGAAATGTCGTATTTCTAATTTAGCTACCATTTAAGTGTTTCACATACTCTTCTATGTCGAGTGTATTCATCTGCATTATTTTCATATTCTATATTGGATAAATATTTGCAGGATTATTCTTAGTTATGACACTTTCAGCTTATATTTTTAGTTTATTTAGTTTACAGAAATATCATATCATTTATTTATTACCATTATTCTCTAATATTATTTCCATTATAATGAAAAATCAAAAAATATTACAACACATGAGGACCCAAGACAAAGCAAATAAATAATAATAAATAAAATAGCATTAAACAATAAAATTTACGTTCAATAGATTACTTTTTCTCAGGTGAACTAAATAAGCTTTCAAATTTGAATTAATTTAGTATTTTGGATTTAAAATTTTGAACTAGTATAATGAAGTTTCATTAAGTTTCGAAAATAATTATTTTCTTAATATTAACTTTTAAACAATATTGTTTGCTTTTCTTTATGAATATTCATTAAATCGAAAGACTTCATTATTAAGCTTTTACTTATTATATAGCTCAATCTGTATGATTTTCAAAAATAATTATTTTTCTTAACATTAGGAATTTAACAGCAATCCTGGCTTTCTTTTCTTTGAATATTCACCAAGTTGATTTCATTTCTTAATAGAAATCCTTTACTGTGAACCATATAAAATGAAGTTTATCAATAAAGTATTTTGCTGAATATTCTAAATTAATTATTTATTAATATATTACGCAATAATTTAAACAGTTTTACAAAAATTGGCTTAAATATAGTCATCTTTTACAGAACTCGTAATAGAAGTTAGAGGGAATGAATTAAATTTCCATTATTCTTAATTTAGAGTTTAATTTGCATACATTAGGGAATTAAATGTTGTCATTACTTTGGTAATTTATGGCATAATCCGAGAAATTTCATAATAATCCAAACAATTAGGATGGTTGAATTCTAATTAATAAGCACTCATTTGTCATTAATGATATAAATTTACTTTATAAGAAATATTTACTATGTATATTTCAGAGATGAAAATGAATGTATATCTTTGAATTATATAGTTATTTCTTACCAATAAGTTATTTTATGAGAATTTGTTTAAACAATAAAAATTATGCATTAAGTTACATGCAAAACAGTTTTGTATTTCTTAAAGTAAATACTAACGATATGCAAGATCGCAAATATTTAATAATTGTAGTTTTATTTTTAAATTATTAATTTGAGTATTTTACTTATGTTTCATAAAAGAATAGAATGAGGGAGATTACAGTTGCACATAACTTGATTCTTAAAATTATTTTAATAAATGACTTCTGGGCATCATTTATTTATTTGCGGAAAAGATAAAAGTATGTAGGCAGACATTAGAAAAATAAAAAAAAGTGAATTTCTGGTTTTATGAAAATAATAGGTTCAAACTTGAAGTAAATATAAATGTTGAAGTATTATTTTTCAGAATACTAATGCAGCGTATTTCTTAAATCATACAAATAAAATTTATGTGCTTTTCTTTTCAACATTTTGGAGAAACAAACTTAAATTTACGAAGAATTAAAACCCACGCACAAATTTTCCACAAAGTAGTTCAATTTAATTGAGTTGCATTATAAATAAAGACTTTTCCGACTCAGTTACAAATCTTCTAAAGAAATTATAAATTAATTAATATTTTTGCTCCCATTTGTGATAGAAGTAAAATACTTTTTGAAAAATTATATTAGGAAATGGTGATTATGAGCTTCGCAAAATTTTAAAATGTCACTGAGTAACAAAACAATCATATTGTTTTTTTTAATTAATTTACAGTAATTTCTAAGTTTCTAATATATATAATTAATTGTATATAAAATATTTATTTAATTTCATTTAACATTTCAAATTTTTTTAAAATACATAGAGGAAATATTATTGTTTATTTTCTCAGAAGCATATTTTTCATATAAAAAATACAATAAAAATATAAAATTTATAATTTTTAAGAAACTAAATTTGAAAGCTTTATAAGCAGTAAATAAATAGGATAGAATAATATATATATATATATATATATATATATATATATATGAAAATGATCCAAGGACAAGAAACACTTTTTTTGATAATCTCAATGCATAAAATCAAGTTGTATTTTATGGTACAAGAAATAACGAATACATTTTTATTTAAACTTATATTATTCTCAAATATAAATTAATTGAATTTTTACATATCAATGTTCCCATTTTTTCTAATGTATGTATGTATATATGCTAAACGGGAATGAAAAGCCGTTCTACTGCCTGCTAATAAATGGGATCATTTATTGGTATGGTCCCATTTATTGATATACTGTAGGTATTTAATGGTTTTTAAATAGCATTAAATACCTACAGTATACCAATTCATTGGTAATTAGCGGTCCTACAGCATACCAATACATAGAAAATTTTATTGGTATGCTGTAGAACCGCATTTGGCATGTAATACAGCTTAGATTTGTATGGGAATTAACTCAAACATCTGCGGAATAGAAGAAAATTGCATCAATCTTCATGAAGATAGTGTGAATATTTTAGAAGAAATTATTGTAGAAGGATAAAGATTCCGTGTTTGAACTCTCTAAAATAGAGAATTATGGTTAAATAATATAGAGATCGATTGACTGGGCAGACCAAGGTAGATGCCTACTCTTATCCTGGTATGTATCCAGCAATAATTAATGAAGTTTCTCTCTATGGATAAGTGCATTATTATGCTGGAAAACCCCATTTTTTTCAGTAAAAGCTTGCCTTATGCGATAGATATGATCCGCTAAAATGATATGTTTTTCCCCATTCATCTCTATTTTTAAACTTATGATTAGAAAACCACGTCGCTGTTGCCAATATCATGGCAGGTTTATCAACCTGCTTGACGGATGGAAAGAAACAATCAAGATCCTATGCTTGTGCATATGTCCAGCAAACGTGGAGGTGTCCTGTTGTCGGGAAAAATGTAGAACACCATTCATCAGGGTATATTATTTACTTCTACTTAACAATTGTCTGGGTTTTGTGAGAGTGACACCATTGCAGACGATTCTGTGAAGGGTGGCTTGAGAATCGACACTATGCCGTAAATGCTTGGTTTATGAAGTTATCTTCTGAAAGAAATAATTGACTCAGAAGAATCAAAATGCTTATTGAGCTTTATTATTTTTGTTGATATAATTCTGTTTTTAAACGTTACAATTCCCTACTTTATACCCGTCGGTCTCTTCTTTTCTTTCCGTCCTCTATTTTGTTTTGTCATCCTTGTCTTGCTTAGATGTTTGTATATTTCACCGTACCAATAGAAATGTATGAAAGTTGTGATGCTTTGGTCTTACTTGACTCAAATTGATGTGTTCCTACAATTTGACCTCACTAAAAATCTGGCATGTCCAACATTTAATGCTTCAGAAAATATCCAAGAATTACACAACTTCAAAAACGCAATTGGATCTGGTGTAAATTTAGAAACGTGGGGTTTCGTCAAACGCCTAGAGATCTGGTCTAATTCACAAGAGTAAACTCTTGTAAATAGTCCCATATGAGACATGTAAATTTGAATTATATTTGAATGCTTTTGAACGTCTGCGTGAGGCGCAGCGCAACTTGACTCTAATAAGTGATGCGGGTGCAACATTTGATTACTTAATAAATACACATATCACATACTACCGGAATTTGTACATTTCTATATACCTCACTAAAAATCTAGAATGCCCAACAATAAATACTTCAGAAAATATCCAAGAATTACAAAACTTCAAAAATGTATTTGGATCTGGTGTAAATTTCAAAACGTGAGGCTTCGTCGAACGCCTGGAGATTTGTTTTAATTCACCAGAGTAAACTCTTGTAAATTAGTCCCAAATGAGAAATGTAAATTTTAATTATATTTGAATGCGTTTGAACACCTGCGTGAGGCGCACGCAACTTGACTTTAATGGGTGATGCGGGTGTAACATTTGATTACTCAATGAAGTTATCACATACTACCTGAATATGAGCATTTCTACTTATGAATAAATAGTAGCTGTTATTATATTTTAATGTTGACACGGAGTGCATTCAAAAACGTCACTTTTTATTTTCTTGTCTTTCCATTACATAATATACATAATTGCATACATATGCATTGGACGCCATTGTCTTTATAGCTTTTAATAGCAAAAAAACTCAGCATAATATGGGAAAAACAAGTAAAAAAGCGAATAAATTTGAAGGTATTGTAAATTAAGGCCTATAAAATTATCAAAAGATTTATACTTTAATCAAGAAAACACGAAAAAGTTATTAAATGAAATTGTTTCCCTTTATACTTTACCTTTATAAAAACAACCCCTTAAATTTTAAACTGTCAGTTCTGTTTATGTAACAAAAATGAATAGTTAAGTAATTGATAACTCTCAAGTATCCACTCAGAATATATACTTTTCCTTTAACAACATTTTTTAGTTTAATAATATTTACACTAACATTATTTCTTTGGATTACTTAAATGAAATAAAACTTATACAAAAAAATATAATACATGATAAATAAGAAATCATAATTCCAAATTATACGAATCCTATTTCGACATTTTTATAGTTATTGTAAGTAAAATAATTATTTACAAATGAAATTAGATTTTTTTCATTTTAGATTTCTTTTTTTATTGAAATAATATATAAAAATCTAACCATTTAACTAGTTATATAATTTAATTAAAATATATTCATTTTAAACTGCTTTTCTTTCTAGATACCTGTGCAATATTATTTTAAAAGTTTTACTCATCGTCCTATAGACAATAAATTTTAATTTTTAGATAAATACAAAGATTTGGAGAAATATATTATTTCCCTCTAGTAGTAACACTAACTTCTCACTTTCATCTAGAATTTCAACCTAGTCTTTCAATCTTAGTCTCTTGTTCCGGCATAAATTGTGAATAATTGTTTTCTTTAAGATAATGCACATAAAAATGTCATAAACTTTGGCTTAAAATAATTTTTCTTGTAGAGAGCTCATAAACTGGCAGCAACTCGATATCACAAGTTTTCATATTTTAGTGTGATAACAAACTTTAATATCAAGTTTCATTGTGATAACAAAATCAAGTATATTGCTAAAATATTTTGGATTTTCTACTGAATGTATTGAATTTACATAAATGTATTTTAATTACAATGCTTAAATACGCCGCATAAAATCTGATACCTAATATTAATTTTGTTTACGATGTATACAAACTTTTCAAATTTTCCTTTGTTTATCATAAGCTTTTTCTTAAAATGTTATATTGATTTATAAGCAGTTTATAAAGCACTCTTCAAAAACAAAGTTAAAGACAATTATACAATTGTTGTTACCATTGTTATGAAAATAGGATTTAAAATGTTTATTTGGGCTTAGCTTAACTGATTACGGATGGGGACGACCTGGATTCGAGTCCCGGCATGGGCATGGATGTACTTTCTCTTTCTCTCTCTGCGTTTCTTGTCCTTTCCTCAGATGACGGATGAATGTGGCCCGTCCTATTAACGGGTTTGTGGTGGTGTGGCGATGCTACTCGTACATCCGTGACTTGGTTCACAGGTACCCACCGGGTGACGATAAAAAGAGTAGCAGTTTCCGGCCTTGTTGCGGCTGATGGCCTAATGTACTATACTTGCTCAAGGGTGCCCGCCATTAGAAACAAAAAATATTTATTTTTGATTGCATATGATTTATTTAATTAATTATGATATTTTTAAAGAAATAATTTTGAAATTTGCTTGGCTTATACTTTGTCACTTGACGGTCATTTTTGCACGTGAATTGATTTGAAACAAGAAAGCTAATATAGTTTGAAATTTATTATAATAGATCCAATATTATGTAAGGTATGGAAATTTAAAATTAAATTTAAAATAATCCAATTTATGAAGTATTATTAGAAAACCCTTCATAACAAAATTGTCGAAGTCACGTGATTAGCAGTATTAATTTTATGGGAAGGATGTTTATTTGTTTTTGTCCCATTTATACATTTCTTAGAAACCCGAGAAAGATCGTTTAAATATATATTGTTTATATAACGGAATTTATATTTTATTGCTGCTGAGGGATATTCTTCTTCATTTTCTGATAAATTATGCTCTGAAGTGCCGAAATAATATTCTAAATTGTCTTATATCATGTGGTGAGTCGTATATTTTTTAAGATTCTTATAGAACGACACGCGAGGGAACGTGTTCTTAAATTGAAATTGCTCCTTTGCAGAGAGAGCATCAAAGTCAAATGCATGATCTATTTTCATTTCCTGTCTAAGATAGATACGCGAGCGTTCTAAATTACTTTATTTACTTTTTGGAGAGGTGAAATAATATTTGCAGAAAATCAACATATAAAGTATATTATTTCAAATAAATTTAAAATTTTATGAAAGGATTGTTATTTTGAAGAAAATAATTAATTTTGTTTTAAATAATTTATAAAACAATGTGACATTTTTAAATATAATATGCATGGTAGTTATTGATCACAGTAAAATTTCAACATAATTTGTCTAAATTTTATCCTGATTTGAATAAAGTATCATCTTACTGACAATTTTGAAACATTCACAATTTTTTCATTTTAATTTAGAAATCTTTGGTATTTTCGTGTTCAAGATAGGGACTGGAATTTTTAAAGGGACTTCTTAAAAATAATTTTTCTGATGTATTATATATTATAAAAGATGTTTTTTTTCTTTTTAAATAAGGCATTATATCTAAAAATAGTCCTTTTAAATTTTAGTTTTTAATATGAGTTATCCTCCCTATTTTATTCAAATTACAAAATTGAGTTCTTATATTAAAATAGAAGGTTAAGTATTTGCAAACAAATGTTTCCAAAATATAATAACTTATTTGGATTCGCACATCATAAAGATTAAAAAAACTAAATTATATTATTAGGTTGGGGAAAAAGAAATCCATTATTTTTACGTGAACTTTTTATAACTTCTTTCAGACTTTGTAAAAAGGTCCAAAACAGTTTTCATGTAGATTTTTAGGTCTTGTGCGTAGCTACGACTGCTGACATGCTGTCAAGTATGATAATTTTTGATATTTTATAGACATTCTCAACTATGTTGTATACATGCGAGGTGCGTTTTTACATCCAAATACCCAAACGGAATCGACGAAACCAAAATTGTGCGTAACTGTTTGTTACAGTCATATAGAGGACGATAGACATCTTTCACAATTTTAGCCCCCTGGTTAGCATTTTCACTTTTATAAAAGAGAGACTAAAATGTAGCGAATTTTCTGTTTGTTGTCTTCTATTTTTAAAACCTTGTACTCATAACTGAATTACTCAAACAAAAAACCGCAAGAGGATATTTTAGTGTCAAATGTCACCTTTCCAATGAGCATAAATTTGAAATTGTTTGATAGATACCTCACGAGATAGCGATCACCACAGACGTCTACCGAAAAAAATAATGGATAACGTTTTCCCCAAACTAATATTATATTTATTACAGTTTGATTCTACAAGTCTTGAACTTTATTTCTAAAATTAAAAGGGATCAAAGAAATTTACCAGTTCATGAAAAATAAGATGTTTCATGGCAACCATCTAGAAATGATATGATACGATACGATTTGTCGATATGATATCTACGATTGATATGCAGACTTTTTTTTTATTTCATATATCTAAGTGAATATGCTACTATTCCAAAGATGTAATGAAAAAATAAATCAGAAAAAAAAGAAAAGTTTAAACTAGATATATTCAGAGAAAAAATGCTGAATTCTATTTTTGTAAATGTGTTAAATTATCTTCTTTGAATTATATCATTAAATATTTAGATACAACCATACCGAAAATAGTTGTATCACATGTATTATTTTAAATCATAATAAATTATTAAACATTTGATTATTTTATATCCAAACAGATTTCTAATTCAGGACATCTAAACTAAATAAAAATATATAAATTTAAATTATATAATAAAATTTAAATATTATTATATAGAATTTTTTAATTTAAAGCAACAAAATGAATTCTTCCTGTTACAATTTTCAATCTTCAGAAATTTACTTTTATTTTCTTCAAAATATTATTAACATAATAAAAGAATATTATAGACATATATCACTTAAAATACCAAAATTTGTTTGATGTGTTTCAAATATGTATCAATAAAATTAGTATGCTCTTGCAATCAAATCGAGTCCTATTCAGATTGGTTTAAATTTGTATTCATATTTGGTATTTATATTTTAGGAATTATTTAGCGAATAAGAAGTATGTGATTATTCGATTTTGACTCTGAAGGATGCAATACCTCAATAAAAGAGAGACTAGAAAAGATTTTGTTAATACTATATAAGAAGAAATATAATGAGAGCCATCTGAATCTATTATGTGAGTTAAACTTAGAAAATGATGGAGTAGCTTACATATGATAGAAGGGTGCTTTGATTAATAAAATTTTTTGAGGAATAAATTAAACTGTATCATGTAATTCCAGATACAAAAGGAAACAATAAGTCCTGCTATAAATCATGAACACTTCAATATCAATCTGTGTATAAAATGGAACTTACAAATATATCGTTAACGAGTTTATTATTATTCAACAGAACTAGTAAGAAATATAACCACCAATCCTTCATTACAATAATTTAATAAAATATGTTCGAATAATTAGCACTCAGAATCGAAACAATAAAACACGGAAAAAAAAAGTAAAAGGAAATTAGAAACATTGAATTTATTCATTTCTTAGAATTCCTACTAAGCAGATATTCATGAAACATTTCTCACATGGTAAAACAAGACACAAAACTCGATTAAAAAGGATTTCGCTAAAATAATTATCTGCGAATAGCTGGAAATATGTTCCCATTTATTCACCGTGTTCCTTTGAATGCAAACATTTTTCATGCTTCAGCTAATGAATAACAGAAACGCATTCATTATTCAAGAACTTATAAACTATTTTCTTCGTTACAAAAGCCGTGTAATTTGACTCTGGCGCATATCGAGTTCCATGGTTTTCGCTTCAATTGGTGCCTATTAGCGAGAATCTTTTCCCTCAGTATTAAGCTATCCATTAATTATTTCCCAAGCTTCGTCTTTGTATAAAGCAAGTGATAATGATGATGCCATCTGCTTTTAAGAAACTCAGAAGAATACTGAAGAAAGAGAATAATAATAATATTGGAAAAAAAAAACACTATGATAATCACCATCGCTTTTTTCCAGCAATATTTTCATTCATAACACTTGATTCATTGTCCGTTTGTCGATGTTTTATTTTTTAATGATCGGGCCGTAATATGCTAATGAAATGCCGAAAGAAATTTATTTTTGGAGAATAAATATAAAAGCAGAAACTTTCTGAAAGAAAAACAGATCATCCTAGCTTAAACTATCGCGAATGTATTTCTTTAAATGTTGATAAAATGAATTTCTTTAGAAAAAGTTATCTTTACATAAAAATTAAAATATCACACCGAAGAATGAAATTAGAATCCAATTGAATTGGAAAAATCATTCGTTAATGGAATAAAATTAATACAGTAATGCAGAGAATCTGAAAATATATTTATAAATTTATGTGTTTAAAATTGGAAATATCACTCACAACAATTTGGCCTTGGATGAGTTAATCACTGTTGGCTGCATTTTGCAGAAGGTTAATTCATGAAATACTTAAGATCAATTATAAAGAGAATAATTATTAAATAGTAATTAACTAATAATTAGATAACACTAAATTGATAATACCATATCTAAAAAATTTTTATGACCTTGTTCAGGTTGGTTTGGTTTTGTCAAGCTCCAAAAAGTACAAGTGACCTTGTTTAGAGGGCTTTCACGTGTGTACCGTTCTTCTCACAGAAAAACTGAACCCAATCATTGAATTCGAGTCGGAACTAAGCAAGAATGTCTGCACAGTTGGTTTTGCTGTTTTAAGTCAGCAATATTCATCACTTTCTTCTGGTAAAACTTGTAAAATTACAATAGAATATCAGCAATAATAATATCAGTTAAATTAGGAGGCCAAAAAGTTAAGCCACCTCACCCAAGTCTATCTTTCCAGGAAATGATCTTTCAAAGAACTACGAACGATGGCATTTTAGTGAGTGCTGCCATTCTTTTTCAAATACTTACAATGGTAAAACATGAGAAATAACGCAGCAAAAAGCCAGTTTACAAAATCATTAAAAAAAAAAAGTATTGATCAAGGTGTCAGATATTAAATTCCCCCTTAAATTAAAATCTTACCTCTCATGGGCCATTACCAACTTACTTCTTTAGAATAAAGAAAGCGAAGTCACCAGTTTCTATCTGTCCATGTCTATATGCCGATTTCTATCTGAGGCATTGGAGATCCATTGCACTAAATCCTACAATGCCCAGGAACACAACATCTGCTCCCAAAGAAAAGTCCGGAGTAAGCAAATGCTGAACCTGCCTCCTGATTCTGCCTTAGGAAGAGCTCCCAAATACTTGTTAAGTTACTGAAACACCTATTCGCAAAGGGCCATGAACTGTTTATTAATATCTATGTTCCACCTAAAAGCGATCTAACAAACACCCCCTTTAACCCCTTTTAAAACTAAGTTATCACTTTGTCCTTTTATACAGTGAACTGTTTAATCAACAATTATGAAGAATAAGTATTTGGGACAAAAGCATTGTAAACTTTCAACGAAGAAATAAAGAACTAGAACTTTTCCAGAATTTATTTATTTTAACTGTTATTTTGTCTCGTTACTGATGTATTTGTTTAGTTAAATATCGTTTATGATCATGTCAATTTTAAAGGGATTGCAGCCCCTTCTCTGCTTAGGATCAATTTGCCTCCAACTTGTACATATTTTGTCCTTGTATTAAATGTTCAAGGAGACTTAACCTTGTGGTACAGCCCGGGGTCTCTCTATGTCTGTCATTCTCTTCAATATTTGACTCTACAATACATTCAACAAATATATCGAAAATAAAAATAATATTGCACTCTCATCTTTTGCAAAAATAAAGGAAATAATATATAATTAAAATCTTGGATAGATATTTATAAAAGGAAAAGAAAAATGTAAAACTATTGACATGGGCTGGTGATATTGGAATTAAAATACGTATTTTGTTTATAAATACTTATAAAAATAAGCCTTTGAATGCAGATAATATTCAAGTATAAAATGATTTTTTTTTACCATGATCCCAATAAATTAAAATAGAGACTGATTCTGAGTATAAATACATTAAGTTAATTTATATATTCATTATTTTTTTTAATTTTTTACAAAAAAGTAAAAATAATGGAAAGAAGACAAAAATGCAATTTTCTTAATTTCATAATAAAAAAATATCTCGATTGATAATAATAATAAGAAAAAACTGCAGATAATAACGTCATAAATAAAAATACATTCTCCATTTTTTATACCAATTAAAATATAAGTTGAGAAGCGTTTTTTAATCTGCAAAAAACATTTTTTAGTTTATTTTCACAAAAGTCTAGGAAGATTCTTATTTAAATGTTAACAGAATCAACCGATATAAACTATTAATCTCAAAAACAAATTGGAATGTAATAGAAAGAGATAAGTACATCATTACATATCAATATGATTTGAAGCTTTTGAAAAGAAATTTGTTAATTTTTATTATAAAGCTTCAAATGAAATATGTAGTCATCAGTTTTAATTAATAAGATATCATGTTACCTCTCAGAGTATTACCTGCGAAATGATTCAGTGACGTGGTTTTAATTATTGACTGAAAATCATTAAAAGACCGGATCATAAATATGTAGAATGAAAATTATAAATATGTAGTCATCAGTTTTAACTAATAAGATATCATGTTACATCTCAGATTATTTCCTGCGAAACCATTCAGTGATGAGGTTTTAATTATTGTCTGAAAAACCTTAAAAACCGAAGACATAACTGATTACTTATAAATTGATTTGAATGACCACCCAGCTTGTGATTCAGCTTTATATTTATAATATAATCAGTAAAACAATCGAAACATAAATATTTGCAGATTTGAATAATTTGAAGAAATGGAAAATGATGAATTCTGATGAAGTAATATCATTGAACAATTTTCATAAGAAACATTTCTCTTAGTAAATTTTTGGTTATAAATTTATATTATAAATTAAAACTTTAAAGTTAATTCTTTATTATGAAATCAGAAGAAAATATTAAATATAATTATGCCAGGAACAAATCGTCAAAAAGTTTGATTTTTTCAAGGATATCATATAAATTATTATAAGATTTATAGGAAATAAGAGAATCATTTATTTGCATCGATTGCTAAAGCTACAATTAATATTAATTGAATATAAAAAAAATAAAAATTAAAAAAAATATTTTCGTATGGCATTGTGTAATATATTTTAAAATTACGTATTTTAAATTAACTTAACCTGATACTTTTTTGTCACAATAAAAAATGTTAGAATTGACAAATTCTTTTTAAATAATACTTATTATCAATTTTTCTAACCTTTTTATTGAATTTTACGTCATACTTGAATATTATGTTAAATACCTTTTTAATATTTTTTAATAATAGAATATATTCATTATTTAGAATATATATTGTTTAATAATAGAAGGGATAAATATTGAATTAATATTTACCCCTTCTATTAAAATATTATTTAATTCTATTTCTCGTTGATAAGTATTCGTAGTTACATGTTAACTTCCTCGTTTGTTTTACTAATCCTACAATAATAATTTTTATAATATAATGATAATTATGAATCCAACATAATTATTATTAAATTATGAATCCTATAATATCATTCTCTTTTGTTTCATTTCTCATGTTATTAAATATATTAAAAATGCTGCTTTAATGAGTAATTTCTTGTTTTGGCTATATTTTCCATCCTAATTGCATTACTTTGCTTTTCCCTGTTTTCCTTAAATATTTTTCAATTCCTTTTAAAAATAAATGCAGTATTTCGTATAAATTATGGATACTCCTCTTATAAATTAAGAAAATGGAATGATTTATGAGATATAAGATTTGTAACCCATAAATTGTGCATTAATTTACGATTTACATATCTTATAATCGATAAAATATTCTGATTAATTCTCGATCTTGTATTTGTTAGAATGAATTTTAAAAAATTGCTATAAATGAAAAAATGTTAACACGGATTTGAAATTTTAATGAACTTAATAATATACTTTATGTAAGTAATTTATGAGGATTTCTGACGCTATCTGATTTTTTTAAACGAGACAAATTTATAAAATAAGTGATTATTTTTATTTTCCTCGAAATAAAATTATTTCATTCTTGACTTATATTGATTTTTTAAAATGCTCACTTTTCTTGTAGCTATTATACATTATGCATATTATATTGTTTTGCTAAGAAATGATACTTCAAGTACTATAAATGTGTTAAATGAACAATTGTGTATTCTCTTTTTACATAATACTTAAGGAAAACAGGTTTATGTTTTAATTTCTTGAATGCAATAAACAATTTTTAATCTATATAGTCTTCTATTTGAATTTTATTTCCTAAATGCCTTTATGGCACAATAAAATGAAAAATAATATAATTGATGTATAAAAATATTCATTTAAAAACACAGTTGCAACATAATTTTTAAATGAAAAATCCGATTTCCAATAGAATGTTTGTGCTAAAAATATCATCATTATAAATTTACTCAAATTAGTGCATTATAAATTAATTATATAAATAAATTTAAGAAAATAACTAGAATTATTTGTGAAAATAGTAAAAAAAAAAAATCGAATATTTGTACTTAATCCTAAAAATTCAGTAAAAGTATGAATAGTGAATGAATAAAAAAAAAACTTTTCGGGCAAATCCTAAGATAGAGTGAAGATCTTCTAACTTAGATGATCCAAACTGCTGAACAATTGGATTACACTTTGAGAGAGTAAGTAATTTTGTATTTGCAGTAAAGATTAAAGGGAATCGAGATTCAACAGGGTTCTTTCTTCCAAATCCCAAGGTTCTAATTTCTAACCGGTTTGCAGTGACTTGTTTGCTGTTCAATCAATCTGAGCCTAAATGCAGCTGAATAAGCCAAAACCTTTCAATACGTTGTTTGATTAAAGGATTTGAATAGTATAAACTCGCCAAAGACTTTTCCCAAGTTAATTTACTAGTTCGTCTTTATTTGCAGATTCCCTTCATCGAATATATATTGATTATTAAATGTTAAAACAAAATTTGAAAAATAGCTTTTGAAAACTATTTTGAACTAACTTATTAAGCTAAGATATTAAAGAAAAATTATTTTCACAAAATGTTATATTAAACGTAATTATTATAACAATCAGAACTTTTCTATACTTTTTTTTAAACGAAATTTAAAAAATAACTTTTAAAAATAATTTTGATATACCTTATTAAATTAAGATACTAAAGAAACTATTATTTTCAGAAAGTGTAATAATAAATGCAATTATTATAAAGATTAAGACTTTTCAGTAATATTTTCGGAGACATTTTACCCATCACATGCCTTTTATATTTACTATCACAATTAATATTAAATTGATATACAGCTGTAATTAAAGTATTACTTAATTTTATTTTATAATTATTACTTGTATAATTAATATTTTATTAAATGTTAATTTTTTTTATCTTTTCTAAGCTTTAATGTTATATTATGTAATTTATAGATATTGAATCTTCAATTCGTATATACATGTACACAATTAAAATATTTTTCTAAATATTTGTCGTAATATTAATATCTAAAGATACATTTGTACTGTACGTTGGAATTGACCGTTTAAATTATTTTCAAATTGAATGATTTAGTATTCAATGAGATACTTTTGTTATTTCATTTTGTTACTTAAAATTGTTACTTAAATTGTTGGCGCTAAGGATTCAGCAAATATTAACATTTCTTAAGTTTAACCATTTTTATGGACCCAAGATTCCAAGTTTATTTACTTACTAATAAAAATGATACTTTATTCTTATAATAATTATTTTCGTCAATTGTAAGCCCATGTTTATGTAGATTTGTTATCGTTAATTATAAAATATTCTAACATATAAATTATTTTAATTATAGAAATAAAAACATTTTTTTATTCAATATTAGTAATGGAACAAATAAATAATTTTGAGGGAAAAATATTTTAAGCATATTTACACATCATAAATTATATTTAATTTATTATTATTTATTTTCCAACAAAATTAAAGAAACAAGAAGCAAAGGTTTTGTCCACATTAAACTCATTAAAAATAAAATAATCTTTCTTATATTAAGATAAGCACGCATTTATAAAATAAAAATCTGTTAGTTCGTATTGGGAGTTAAATTCATACAATACATTTATGATTTAAGGAATTTATTAGGAGTAAATTTATTTGCATGAAACTAAACAAAATACTTTATTTGCTTTAACTAATAATACTAAGAAAACCAAGCTAAAATTAAAAAAAAAGAGTTTGATGAATATGTTTATCATAATACAATTTTAAGATTAAAAACATTCTTTTACTTACAATGTATATAAAAGATGATAACCAAGTACTCAATTGTTTAAGTATTTGTTTACGTTGATGAAATAAAATATAAAAATGGTAACATTGAGCATATTAAAGATATGATACTTAAAATATATAAAAATATAATTATATAAATAAACTAACGACAAATAAACTGTAAACGTAATTTTTTTGATGATTAATCAAGACTAAGCATTTATTGAATGGGCTAAGTAAATAATTTATAACTTAAAGATAAACTTACGAGAGACAATTAAGAAATTATGTCAATATTACTTAGATGAAGGAATAAAAATTAGTTTGTAAACAATGGTAACCTAAATAATAACAAAATCATCAACATATTATGTATTAAATTTTTAAGTAATTTCCTGATACAAGAAACCAGATATGGCATTCTATATTCTGGAATTACTTTATTTGAAAACAATATTGTATTTTGTATTTCTAATTTGTATAATATACAAAAACAACAGATATAATGCAATATTAGAATATACAAAATCAAGTTTACAATATGAATAAATTTACATAAAATAAGATGAAAATGTATATATATATTTATATATATATATATATAAGCATAAAAATAAATGTAAGTATAAAAGTTAAAATGTTATTAAATTTTAATATAAATTAAAAGTATATTTCACTAATATTTTTCCATATATTAAATATGCAATATATCATCTTATTAACTAAAAAGTGTATCTGCGTATATATGTGATTAAGTTCTTTAGAAAAAGTGGTGTTCAATTTTAATAATACTTGTACTTGAATACAATGTATAAAATACATAATTATTTATAATATAGTAAATGATTTAAAATATATTTTTATATCTCACACTGTAGGCAAAAAGAAAATATATAGATTATGTATTCAAAGAATAATTAAATTAATTTAAATTCAAAAATTAAAATTTAGTTAAATCTTTAAGAGGGCACACAAGCAAACAATAAATTCTAAATCCAAAACTAACTTTCTTCATAAACATTTTTTTAATGAAGGAATAACGATCTTACTTTGTGTAAAGAAGAATTTCTAATTGTTTTCATTTGTACAGATATTTAGAAAGTGTTTTAATTATAGAAGCATAAATTATTCAATTTCTTTAAAACTATTCTTTCATGTTTACGTAAAAATGTATTTGTAGCTCATGTTAATGTCTCCTTTGTTTCCTTAAAAATGACATGCCTAAAAATTTTATTTTACTATCAAAATTATATTATATTCATTTTAAACCACTTGAAAACGTCTTAAAAGTAAATGAACGCCTTAAAGTAAAGATAATCAAGCATTTCGATTATTTTCTGGATTTAGAATAATAAAAATTCCCTTGTTTGATATTACAATAAGTAACCGAAAAAAAATGATATACATTGTATATAAAATTAAGATTTAATTTCTAATATCACATAACATCTTAAAAATAAACAATGCAGAGAAAGAATGAATATTGCGTTCCTTTTTCTTTGTAAACTATTGTTTTATTCTAAATTCCTGATAATTTTCAACTAACAATCGATCATTAATAATGATTAATGGTTTCGTTTCAAGTATGTATTGCTAAAGAAATCATCGTATTAATAGATTTATATTTCGTTAGCTTCATTTATTTCGATTGTCATGTTTGATTTACAAATTTACTTTAAATTTGTATTTTATATAATGGCGAAATTATTAATATGAATGCAGGTGAAATGTATAGTTACTACTATCACATATATAGTCTTTAAAATACCAAAAAAAGAACAATAACTTTCTTGTTACTGTAAATTGAACATGATGATGATAAATTAACCTCATCCATAAATGTGTGAATTTATTCAATTTATCAAGATAAGCGATACCCACTCCCTCAAATAATAACAGTGATTGAAATACAGATGAAAAATAACTGAAGACGATCACTGTTCCTTTAGAAGAGGGATCGTTAATACTTCTTTTTTTTTTTTTGAAAGAAAAGCAAACGAAAAAAAAAGCAATGTGTGGGTGTTACTTGATCTATGGATGGAGTACGTGGAAGAAGGGGGTGTAGCAGAATCGTGGCATGCCATGAATAATCGATAATCTACTTGTGTGTTTTCGTCATCACCTGTTACCGACTCCACTTGCCACTTCAGCCCATCCATCATTTTCAGCTGTCGAATTCCCAAACAAGGAGAGCTTCTTCAAAAATTATCAATCAAACACACGATGCAGTTTATGTGGTTAGTATTTATCGAGAATTCAACAGTGGAAGTACTAGAATTCAAACAGTAAGCATGACAGTATTGATTGTGGGATGAAGATTATATTACTTAAAACTATTGGAGGAAATTCTAATGTATGAGAATTTTCTGAGCATATTCTCCAGATTGGTTGAACCAATGTCATATTGAATTATATGTCAATTGAAGATTTTTATTAAAGAATTAATTATAGATTTCTTTATTATTAAAGAACGCGTATTGATAGCATAAAATCAGTTGAAGCAAATATTTTTAATTGCTTTCTCTATTTCTCTCTGTTATAGTTCTCTATTTTTTATATTCTAATTATACAGTCATCACAAATTTAAGTAATAAAATATTATAAAACCAAAGAAAAATTTGACATAGAAGTAGTTGATTATATATCCAGAAAATAATTAATACAATTACATAATATTTCATTAAAATTGCAGTACAAGTCTTATTTTATTTCTTCGATCAAACAATTAATACATTAATGAAACAAATATTTTAATTTTTATAGTTAATATGTTTGTATGTTGTGTATTTTATCAGCAACAGAAAAAAGTACTTTCGATTAAAAAAGATCTAAATTTAGAGCATTTTTAATGAAATAATTCATTATAACAATACTTTAATTTATTTTTAACTTTAAATTGTGTTTTACCTAATTTAATTTTATAAACAATTTACATATAAATCCCAATCTTTACGTCTCGTTATATTCCATACAGATTTTTTATATCTATCAATATGTGTGTGTACGTGAACTGAATAATGTGTATAATAGTAATTTGAATGATACTTGTTGTTGTTGCTTATGACAAATGGCGGAGTTATACACAACAAGTAGGACTTAGCTCATAGGTGGCAGCACCATATTTGTATTCGAATTTAGAGATAGGAAACCAAGAAGAACCCAAGCCTTGGATGCTACCTCCCCCAGAGATATTAATTTGGAATGGGAACATGAAAAATATTGCGACAATGAGATATTTTTCGTGCCCCAGTCCTCATTAGTAAACTCGACGGTACTTGGTCTGTGAGGAATCGACCCCACAACCTTGCGATTGCGACACTGATGCCCTAACCAAATAGGCTGTTACGGCCCTTGAATAACACATAAATATCTGTAATGAAAATAATTATAATTGAGAATAATGAAGAAAGAGATGATACTGTTTCTAATTTAAATAGTTTTCTTGCAGCTTAATAATAAACTACGAGAGTAGAATCTTATTTTATATTATTCAATTTACAACAAAGTATTATATACGTACACATGTATTTAAATACATTCGTATGTACTTGTCGAGCCTTCAAAAGATTTTTTTTTTTTTTTTTTTTTTTTTTTTTAAACATTTCTAGCTATGCAACGATTATTCACTTGTGCATAATATTCTTACTCCAATGCATGTTCTTCGTAATCACGTGATTACTTGTAAAAAGAATGATTCCTTCTCGTGATTCACGTGATTACTTATAAAAAGAATGATTCCTTCTGTTCCAACTCTTCTTTTAGGTAGTTTTCACTGATAACAGGTAAATAAAGACTGAATGTCATTTATGTAAAAACTAACAATATATTTCAAAAGTAATATACGCAGTTAATTTTCCTTTTTATAAAAATATAGCTAAATTTTGAAACAGCAAACTTGATAATTAGTCTTTACTCAAAAATTATAATTAAAGAAATAATTTTTTGCAATTAATGATTTCCTTTAAATCACTTAATTTGAAATAAAGATGCATTTTATAAATTATGAATGAGTTATTCTTTTTCAAGCTTTTTTTTTGGCTGGATTCCTGAGCAAATAATTTTAGGAGAAAAATGAATAAAATTATGAAAACAAAAGTATTTTTATTTTTCTTGTGTTTAAGATATTTATAGTCCATTTCTTTAAAATCTAATTAAGTGGAAAATAAATAGCTACTTATAAAGGGAATTTATCTTTTAATTATTTAATTTTGTTATTATTAACATACTTTAGACTTGTAATTTATCAAAACACTTTTTTAAAGGAATTTCATGAAATTATAAAATACTTGTTCCTAAACTTATAAACTTTGTTTCATTAACGAAAATCAAAAAATAAAATTGTGCTGATTGATTACACATTAAGATTCCAACAAAACAAATTTATATCGCGATCTAAAATAACGAGAACAGACAAATTATTAATTTGTTGCCTCAAATTTGACGCAGCATTTATAATTTACCATCAAAATTTTAGCTTGCATAATTTTCAAAGTTTTAAATTACGTTTAAAATGTTTTATTTTTCATGAATATTATTCAATAATTTCCAGTTAATTTATTAAAAGATTGTTTAATTTATACATCAACGAAATCCTGAGAAAGTAACAGAATTATTTTACATTTAGAGTTGTAATATTTCAAATTCCATTTAGGCGCTTTATAAAAAAAATATATTAATTTATTTTTGTCCTAAGTTTACAACTGTATCAATCATATTGCTTTTTTTTAAAAAAAATGAACAATTTATTTCAAGTTTGCTTAATTAATAATTAAAACATTATTAACATTCATTATCTTTAAAATGAAAACGTCTTTAATCAAAAACGTTGTTATAAAGAAAATTTTGGAATGAAGAACATATTTCTTACATGGTTTTTACTTGTAATTATTCTTTAAACTTTTGGTTAGATTTCTTTCCTTATTTATGAACTACTTTTGATGTTTTATATTTCATTTTTTCAAATCCTTAAATGTTTTATTTCCTCAAGAAGATTGTTTATTTTTTAAAAGACGTAACAATTGCAACTAGTTTAAGCTTTAAACCTTGGCAGTTGAAATTTTATTTGAAATATTCAGCTATACACAAATAAATAATAATTTATGTAAGAAAATAGAAGATATTAACTAATATATCAAATGTCAAGTGTAGTCAAACTCTTATTTTTTTATATCGAGTGCCAGCCAAACTAGACTGGCAGTATGGGTGTGCTGCTCCAATTTTTCAACTGAGCCGCAATTGGGTGTGGAGTCCGACTTACACAGTACACAAATGCCATAGATACCCGTTCATAGGGTAGGCAACCATTCATTCAAGGAAAGGACAAAGGCAGGAGAGGCAGAAAGAGAAAGTACATCCATGCCCGAACAGTTATTCGAACCCAGACCTATCTATCCGCAATCAGGCACGCTGATCACTAAACAGAATAGGTGTCAGTCGAACACTTGTTTTACTAATTTGTCAAGTGCCACCCGGCTGGGAATATGGGATGTGCTACTCCACTTTTTCAACTGAACCATAAAATTTGCGTGGAGTCCGACTTCCTTAGTACACACATGTCATAGGTAGGCATTATATTTATAGGGTAGGCAACCATTAATATAAGGAAATGACAAAGACAGTAGAAAGAGGAAGAGAAATTACATCCATGTTTGAACTGAGATTCGAACCTAGGACCTTCATAACCGCAGTCAGGCAAGCGGACCACTAGACAAGGTAGGCGGCTGTAATTCATGTTTTATCATAATAATTATTTAGTTTTGATAAACTTTAGAAAAATGAATTGTTTGTAACGACATGAAATTTTTTGCCCTATAAAGAGTAAATACGATGTTCACAAAGAAATTTTCCAATTAAATTTTATATTTACTTGTGATTTTTAATAGAAACTAAATTGTTTTTATAGCTATGATTCTTGTTTTTTGTTTTCCTTTTATTTTCTAAATCCCCAAGAGAAACAGTCAAATGAAAATGTGTTTGATATATTTTTTCTATTGCTTAAATCACATTCTACTTAATGAAAATCTTTTTTCTGGATTGTTTATTGGTTGAAATGTCTTGGGGAAAAAGTGTGATGGAAATGGATAAAAGATCAGTCGACAAGTATATATATATATATATTAGAAAATAGATGAGTCAAGACATCCCGTGAGAAATATATTTTCCTTTCTGTCATGGTGAAGATGGGAATTCCATAACCAGCCTTATCAAATGTTTAAAATAACATTTCACAAACTCATGCATTTGGGAAAGATGTTCCAGAGTAAATATGGAACGAAATCAATTTTGCAGGATTATATCTTCACGGAGGACGAAAGATTCATCTTTGTTATTAAACATAGTTATATTTTAGAAGACTTTGATGTTTAGGGAATTTCCGTACTTCAAAGTAAAATGATGTTGCGTCTTTTATTCCCCTACAAAGGGAAAAGCATTCTGAGATGTTCACATCTGAAATGCATTTACGATTTCATTATTATGAAAGGCCATTGCTGAATCATTTCAGTAAGGGATATCACGTTGAGTTTTTGGCTACAATTATTTTATCTTATTTCTCTAAAATATGAAACGGGATTTAGTAACAGTACCGCAACGTATGAGAGCATTATTTATAGAATCGTGTTACAAAAATAATGTATTATGTAGCCTTTGCTTATTTTATACTGAAATCATATTTTAAACAAGCATATCACACTGTGCATTTCAATGACGAATGGTTTTTGTAATAATTATATAGATTGTTTCATCAGATTCATTCTTGTAAACAGCATTCTTCAAACAAAATATTTGTACATTTCTCATCGAATATTTTTACAATAAGAATATTTTTATATACATTACATTTAATAATTCTTCAAAAAAGGAATTATGCTAGATAATAATGAAACGTTTTATTTTCATGTCCTAAAGATGACGAGTTCAATACTTCTCATTGCAAGACTGTCTTTCTGAGATAGTCTCTGCACTTTTATATTTAAACGATTTTTGAAAAGAGTTCATAGATATAAAAACCAAGCTTTTTTGTCACAATTAATCGTTTTTATTGGTTTAGTTGAGTAAAAAATCAGCGGGAAAAGTGTCATTAAAATATAACCATTAATTTTTTTTTTTTTACTTTTTTATAATAAAAATGCATCTAATAATTTAATGATAAAATTATGTGATTAAGGCTAAAAATTATTATCAGAGCTTAGTAATCGAATTTCAAAACTCAAATAGACAAACATAATTTTGAGTTTTGTATTAGTTTATATTAACTTTTAATTATTATATGAAAGTATCTAGGCTTGGAAAATTATGTTAGCTGTTCAAACTAATACTTAAAGGGAAGAAAAAACAATAAAATAGTAAAATGAACAATAAACCATAACAATAAGAATAAATTACGGAAATACAGTAAGAGGATATAAAATATTTTCGAAACCTACGTAACTTATATATGGTATTTTATATAGAACACTACATTTGGATCATATATATATTATATTAAATCAAATAAAAACGTCACTATTTGACATTTGAATGACAGAAATATCACATCGTTTTGCATTTGACTATCACATTATTGGAATAAATTTTGGTTCAATATTTCGAAATTGTCTTTAATTTCTTTCTTATGAAAGCTTTGTTTATAATTTTATTTAATTCATGATTTCATTTTAAAGATTAAGGCACGAATAGGTTAAAATTAATAACTGTGATTTATATCATGGAAGTTTCATCTTATAATCTATACTAACTTGATATAGATAATAAGGTTTATAATTGAAATATTAACTCCTCTATTTTGCTTTAATTGTATTTATATGTATGAAAATAATGCAATATTTATATAAAATATCTAATTTTGTAATTGAGTTTATTGTCAATATGAAAGATTAAACATTTAAATCAGTTAAGTTAATTTGAACATTATTCATTACATTAGTATGAAATATTCACGTTTGTAAGCAATTGATTATTCAGAAAAAAATTGATAACTATTTAAAAATATGAAAAATTTACGAATAACGAATTATAAAATTTAAATTGAATATATTTAAGTCGTTTAGACGATGTTTTGGACCAAATTGTATCAGTAAAATGACATATTTTGAGAATTGAATATTATATTGTTCACTAATATGATCACGTGAACATTGAGATTATGTCTATATTGTTGAGGTTATTCATAGAGATGAGATTATTTTCGAGAAATACTAACAGAGAATATTTCTTCAGAAAATGAAATATTTTCATTAAGATCTTTTTTAAATTTGCGGATTCTAGTATTTTAATATGCATGTATTTGTAATATAGTTTCAATAATTGTTACACTAGTTATCTATTCTTACTTTAATCATCTAAAATTTCGATCATAAATTAATACATAGAATGACAGAAAATAATTCGTAAGTTTGTTATCACTAATTTTTATTACTGTTCTTATAATATTGAAACTTAATACTTGTATGACTTAAATGTACTTGGAAATGAATAAGCGTAAATAATTTCATACCATTCTTTAAAGTTATTACATTTCATATCAATTCATTAAAAAACAATCAATAGAAATATTACAGCGAGAGGTAAAACTCGAAATATATTAAAATCACGCAAAAGTTTATGTTTTATTCATTTGCTATTGCAAACATACTGAATAGATCAAATAAAATTTAATTGTTTGAGAGAAACAGAGAGAATGTTAAGAAATTGTGAACAACGATAACAGACTTGTTATATTGAAAACTATTATTGATGATAATTCAAATTTGATTCAATAAACACAATGCTACTCACATAAAAATGTTACACTATTTAAATTTAAAGCCAACGAAATTTGTGTAAAGTGATATTTACATATTTCTTAAATATTTTATTCAAAAATAAAAATATTAAAATGCATTTGAGAAAATTGATTCATTAATACGAAATTTAAATTATTTATAAACTATATTAAAAATATTAAAGCAAATTCCTAACTAATTTTATTTCAAGCGAATTTTATTTAGTTTGCAAAACATAGATATACATTCGCTATGAGCTTGTTGTTATCATAAAAATGACTAATAATCATTATTCATAAATATAATTAAAAATTTCACTTATTTTCTTAAAATACTTAAAATATGATGTTGCGTTTATTTTTTAATTACTAATTTTATTATATTATTTAAAATTTTATCGTTACTTTTTCTTAAAATACATAAAAAGAAAACTATTGGGTTGTTCGGAAAGTCATTTCGTTTTTCCCACCTGAATTAG
>JAPDSC010032416.1:50823-68724 GCA_026290005.1 Latrodectus geometricus
CCTTTAGTTTATAATTTTTGCAGCAATAGTATCGTCCAATATTTCTATCTATGCAATTATAAAATAACTTTGGAAAATAATCATAAAAAATAAGAAAGTGAATCGTTGAATAATTTTCACCCAAACTGCCAAAATTAATAAATTTCATTATTTCGCTGTTGACAGATTAACAGCGTAAAGTTATTTTACAGAGTCACATAATGCTTGAGGAAAAATTATAGATAAAAGCCCATATTATGTGAAAAGGAATGAAATCCAAGTAAGTCTCTTTCCTTACAGGTGAACATCTCCTCTGGGTGAAAAGAACTCAAGACTTCTCTTTCATGAATTTTGTCCTACCATAAGGACGTTGTGAGTTCAAAAATAAGCATAAGGTGTCTTTAATGGTCATCTTTACCCAATAAATTACTTATCTTGAAAGATGTTATATATTTTTAATGATTTTCACTTTCTAAATGAATTTTTCTTCAAATTACATAAGCTTACACTAAAAATGAATGTCCTAATCATCATTCTTAAATCTGTACAAAAAATTAAACTCGCGAAAGTTTTGAGTTTCCGAATTAAAAGTGATTTATAGATTTTTTCCATTTAATAATAGTCAAAGCATCCATTAAAAACGGAAATAAACAGTATAAGAAGGTAAAATTATTATGATGTTTTCTCGTAAAATATTAGTATTTTTATTTTTGCACAAAAAAATGTTTCTTTTAAACATACTTTTTTAGTTTATCCAGGTTTACAAAAATAATTTTTTTTAACTACAAAACGGGTGCTTAATTTAACGTGCAAATTATAAATATAAAATATGTTTATAAGAAAAATGTAAGATATATGTCACGAATTTTTATGATGTTTTATTAATAACATTATTTCTAAAATTTTTATCTTATTTCCAACGTTATAAGTTTTCAATAAAAGTTTTCATTTATTTTAGTTATTTTTCCATGACTTAAAAATTTTATGTGAAATAATAACTTGGCATAAAATACAAAATATAGTGTTGTGTGTTGCAAGTTTTATTTTATATAAAAAATTTGTAAAATTGTTAAAAAAATGTTGTAAAATTGTTAAAAATTGTTGTAAAATTGCAGAGTTTAAACTTTTTTAATTATTACAAAATGAATTATGAGCTTTGTTTTTAATGAGGAGAATAAATTTATTGATTTGAATTTTCTATAGATTTCTGCATAAATTAAATTTACTATATAAAATTCTTATTCCCAGAAATTGCCTAATGAATTAAATTATTTAATTGTCAGGCCCTGAATAATGACTAATGCCATATAGATGACAATAAGAATAGTGTGAAACACAAAATGCTTACACCTGAAAAAATGTTAATAATTATATTCACTTCTATTTATAATAAATAAATAATCAATTTAAGACAATATATTTCATTAAAAAGATTCATACTTATATGCTTGGTTTTATGTATCCTTTTTGTTTATTAAAATATAATTTTTTTTATTTTAAATAAATTAAAACTTGCAAATTTCATTTTCATCTTCATAATTCCCTTTAATCAGCAATAAGCTTGACTTGTTGTTCATTTTGTATTTTCGCCTAAATTTTTTTAAAGAAAAAGTGAGAAATAACGTCTAAAATTAGCAATTTGTTTTGCAAACTAAGATTGAAATAAATTATTTTGTTTCCCTCAATAAATAAATGTCATAAATTAAATAAATGTTTTGAAATAAATGTCAAATGTTTGAAAATTAGGATTTCATATGTAACTGTCCCATTACTTTTTTTTAATAATTTAACAGATTAAAATTGATTAGATTATTTTAAGAAGGCAGAAATTTAATCAATGTAACAAAAAAATATTAAAAAAAATGAATAGTTACACGTATTTGTTTGTATAAATATTCGTTATGTTTAGTTAAATGTACGTTTATAGTATACTTAATAATTAAAAATAATTATAAAGAAAAAAATTCTATTTAAAATTTAATTTCAACAATTTTTAAAAATTGAATTAATGAAATAATAAATTTATAATTTATAATAAATTAATCATTAATTTATTATTTTTTCATCAAAATGATTTGAACTTTCATCAATTTTCCGAAAAAATGTAAAGAAAGAAGAAAGATGAAGATATATTTTCACCATATTTTTTCTTTTTGGAAATATACTGAATCAGTTTTTCATTATTATCATACAGAGCTTCATTTTTTTGTATTAAATAACTTTGCTATTTATTGAAAAGAATTTTCTACTTTCCCACGATTTTTTTTTCTTTCATATCAGAGTATCATGCAATCACATTTCTGAAAGGGGCATCATTCAAAGTAAAAAGATGCTTCCCGTCAAAAAAATAAAAATAAATAAATAATATAAAAAAGAAAAAAATGAGGACAACTTCCAAATGCATTTGATTCCCGTAGAGCATGAAAATATCTTGTTTTTTCTTGGTCTTTTAGAAACGAAAAAAATCTTTTGTAATAAATTTCACTTTTGCCAAACAAAAAGGAAAATAGGATGCATTAGAAAAAAAAATTGTTATAATCTATACTGCTTAGAATGCAGTTTTACATTTATCAAGAAATTTACTGAAAACAATTTATAAATTTTTGTATAATTAAATATGGATATTTATATAATGAATAAATTATAATGTAAATAAATAAATTATAAATAAAATAATAAATTATAAATTAAAATTATAAATTAAATTATAATTAAATTTTTATAAATTAAATTATAAATAAAATAAAATTATAATGAAAAGTAATATAAATTCTTAATTTAAATTCATAGTTTAATCACAATTGACAGAATTTTTGTGAGCTATTCAGTTCTTAATTGGAGAGGTTATTGATGCTAGTAAAACTTATAAAATAAAAATAAGACTTCTGTTAGTTTACTATTCAAACATTTATACATAAGAAAGTTAATTTATTATAAATTAAGAAGTATAATAAATTACTTATTTTTCAATAAAATATGATAATAATAATTTTGTTTTTGTAACCAAAAATATTGCCAGTTTCCTTGTCTGAAGATTTGTCCGTTATAACATTAATTGAAAGTTATAAATTTCTTCAATCAATATAATATACGCATTCATCAATATAAGCATAATTTGAAATTTATTGAGTAAAATGAAAGAAAATGTTTGAGCTTTAAAAATTATTTTTATTTTTATAGAATTTTGGCAATCTTGTCAAAAGTGTCACTATTGTAAGTTAAGATCCATTGCGTATATTTTAATCAAAAAGTCACACATATTTAAAAAATATTTTAATAAAAGAATACAAATTTTCTTGGAAAATGTGTGTTAATAGTAAACTTTTTAAAGAGTTTATTATTCAAACATTTAAATATTTATAAAAATTCCAGAACTTTTTAATAGTAAACTGGCAGTTCAGATTAATGATTTGTGCAAAATTATACTATGAAAAACTTTTATGTTCTGAAAATTTCGACCGTTTTAAAACACTAATTTATATTTATAATGTATATGTTTATTTATAAGGAAAACATTTAATTATTTATTAATTTTTTTTAACTTAAAATATTCACTCTTCAATGTGGAACATTTTTCTTTTCCTACATATATATTAGTTATATATAATATATTGCCTTATGAAAATTAGTTAAAATGCATAAATTAATTCAGTTTTTCCACACGACACAAGTACTGATTTTGAACAATCTATTAAATATAAATGGAACGTATTTTAAATTAGTCAAATGCAGAAATATCAGCACATAAGTTTGATTCCAAATAAGTTAATATTAATATAAATCCTGGTTATTAATTATTTATTTAAGTGTTAATTTAAAATAATGTATTTTAGTAAATCTTTAGATAATACTTCATCCAAATTTTATATATAGATGTTAATTTGTTGAAAAAAAAAAAAAACTATGGATTTGTAAGTTTAAACCATTCATTAAAAATGATTATTGTTTAGAATGGTATAATCTTTTTAAAAGCACAGGTTGGAAAACGATTTAGTATTATGTCTTTCCCATAGATGGCAGCACTATTGCTCACTTTCTGAGATGTAAGGTTTGGATGGAATGCCGAGAAATATATGAGTATGCGTTGTTTCCTTCTCAAACTGTCAATCAGTAAATTCAAAGAAAAAAATTTTATAAGCAGAGATATGAAGCAGAGCTTTTTTTTTTTTTTTTTTTTTTTTTTTTTTTTTTTTTAAATAAATATTATATAAAGTGTGCAATTTTCATATGTGATGAGTTTTACAATATATCATGAATTAATTCAAAAAAGGAATAAAGTTCAGTTTTAAATATTTTTTATTCTTTAAATAGAAGGACTTTAACAGGAATTGATTTAATAAATTAAATACTTAAAACATATGAGGTGATATAAATTTAATGTATTCCCACATACACACACACAGAGAACTTAAATAATACCCTCAACAATTATTTTAGCCATTATCATTTTCTACTTATATTACAGTCTAAATGCTTGCATTTAAAATTGAAAATTATTGTTTTTGTACGTTTCGGAAGAAAAAGTTATACAGTATTTAAATTTTTCTTTTAACTTAATGTTTCTCTCCCCCCACGAAAATTAAAGTATTATTACTTTCAAATTTTTAATTAAAAACTTTTAATAAACAAACAAAAATTGTTTTGAGATAAATCTAATAAAATCATTCTGATACCAAGTCAATTATTCGAAATAAAGTCAGTTGAACAAGATAGTATCTTATAAGAAGGAAAAGCTAAGTGTTTTATTAAAAAAAAATAATAAGAATTAGAATTTGATGAAGTATTTGATAGCATAAGTAAGCAATCAATTTGTATAAAACGAAATAAAATATGCATTGCAAGCTATATAGTGCATTAAATAACATACTGCAATTTTTTAAAAAGCTAAGTGTATGTTATGAAAATATCAATAAACTAAATTATATCAATTAATCTCTCTACCTCGTGATTTATAGAAATATTGAAATAAATAGTATTTAGTGGTTATTCTCTTACTTTTCAATATGTTAAAAATTATATTATTAAATAGTTACGGACAGTTTATTTAGAACACTACATTATTTAATAAATTATTTAATTCCTCTATAGATAAATTTTTTACACGTTTTGAAATTACTAGTAATAAATATATGAAATATAGTTAAATATATCACATAAGCTTATTTAATACTACAGAAAAATCCATATATAAAAAAATAAAATGTGCTATTAACACACATAAGTGTAAATAAAATTTTTAGATAAAACTTAGTAGCCTTGATGTTTCCTCGGTTGTCAATCTGCAATTGTTCTAGTATTGAAGAGAGTTTGATCAGGATCTAGAGTTTAATGGAATTTCCAAACAACATCAAATGAAATTAAATAAGATGGAATCGCAACCATGAAAACTTTAACGCTGAACACAATTCAATAAGCTAACTGCTTTTACTAATTAAAACAGGGCCATGGTAGCTTAGTTATTCTTAGTTATTAGGGCGTCGGTCTCTCAATCATGAAGTTGCGGGTTCGATTCCCATACGACTGAAGACCATCGTGTTCACTAATGTGGACTCTTGCTCGTGATATATGTAAGATTGCATTCTCCTCCATGATTCCATTCCAAACTAAATACTCTAGGGGTGTTAGGAGCCTGGCCTCGTGCCTTATTTCGCTTCCTGTATATAATTTGAAGACACAGATGGTGCTTCCATCTATGAACCAGAGTCGTACTTCCACCCTCGTCGAAGGGGTACTTTGTTCAAAATTGAAAGGCCCTCTGATATTATTCGGCCAGTTCCAGACAGACGGGCTTGGCTTTGCCAAGTGTTAATAGGAAAAGCAACTAAATTAAGAAACTTGGAAAATCCATTTACCACGATAGAACGTAAGTTTTTTTTTAATAATAATTGCGTGCACTGGATGATTAACCTCTTCTCCACAACGCCAGAAATTACTACTCATTTACCCCGTTGGACACACGTGGACCATGTCACGGGGGCGAGTAGCATTTATCACGTCACACCACCATAAACCCGTTTGTAGGGCAGGCTACATCATCTCAGGAAAGGACAAGAAAGAAAGAGAAAATACTAAGATGCTCGAGACGGGATTCGAACCCATGTCTTCCCCATCAGTAGTCAAATACGTTGACCACTAGATAGAGTAGGCGGCGACAGTACATAAGTTAATCTATATAAATTATATTTAAAAAAACAGCAGATGAGTGTAACACTTTGGATTGCTGCTTGAGTGGGTGCGTGACATTTTTTCTGATTATATTTAAAAGCCTCTTCTACAAAAATTAAAAAAAAAACACACTCCTAAAACATCATTAGGTAGTCTCTTTCGTGGTGTTAAGTATTCGGATAATTAAACTCAGGTACATAAAGTTAAATTTTCTCTTCCCTTATAAACGAATGATTTATAGCGTAAAAGTTTCCAAGAAAATTATATAGACAACAATAGCATCCAGTATTAACGATAGTGATCAAAATAAACCAAATGATGTAAAGAATGATGTATAAGTACCACCCCTCAAAATTCAAGAGCTTAAACAATGATAAGCATATTATTTTTAAAGGATTTGGAAAGAAAAATAATAACAAAATCTGAATGGAAGTCGAAACATCTGATATCGACGGTTTGAGGATAAATCTCAGCTGATGGATTTGATATAGGCGGCGAGCACTGACATCATCAATATAATTTTTTTTTTACATTTTGATGCCAGAAAATAACAGTTTTCCGTTAAAATATTTTTTGCATGATTCGCAGTCATCCGTCATTTAAATAATAGAAGAATATGGAAAAGTTTATCGCAGCAGCAGATAGCTGGAAAAAAAATATTCTCCGAAGCGTCATCATTGATTTTTATAAATAGCTTAGGCCATCATAAAATAATTTATAGTTTAGTGAATTTGTGCTTAAGTTGGGTTTTTTTATTATTTTATGCCAGAGACATACTTCTCTGAAACAAAATTTTCTCTACATGCCATAAGTTCTTTTTTTTTTTCATTTTTAACGGCATTTTACTTTAAAATCATTGCAAAACATTGAAACGGGAAGCAATGGTTAATGTTTATCACAACATTAATGGTTAAAGTTTGAAATGTTGTGGTAAACATTATCAAGAAAGGAATTTATAGTGCTGTTAGATATTAGGCTTTCAAATAGTTTGCTTATAGAGCTAAATTTAAATTGAATACTGTACAGAAATCCGAAGTAAGTTAAAAAAATAGTGAATAAATTTAAGTATAATTCTAAAAAATTAAATACTTTCTAAATCAGAAAAAGCCAATGTCTGCAAAATTGTCATATTAATCGAAAAAAATTTTGAATTTACAAATTCTAAAAAAAATTATGTGTTTTTACAGCACAAGCAAATATGATCTTAATTCACAATATTTATAATCGCAAATGACATCATATCTTATTTATAACAACGCTTATATTTATATAGTGGAATTCACATTATTTTTTTGTATTTCTCTTTTATAATTTTTAAAATGTAATGGAATATAGAGATTTCACTTTTAAATTGTTGGAAAAACTGAAATTGTAAAAAGTAATTATGATTTTGTTTATAGTTAAATTTTAAAATATTACAAATATTTCCGAATTTAAGTTAGAATGCGGTGAGTTAATATGTTTCCATTTAGTTTATTTTTAAATTAAGATTTAATATTTAAATAAACAGCATTTTATTAATAGTGAATTAATATAAGTATTACTCAATTCTAAATATTGAAAGGTTATAAAAATTTTGATACTCTAATTTAGAAATATTTAATACTTCAAAAATTTTTCTTCAGAAATCTGTACCTATAATAATTATTAATTAAGAAAAAATCAAGTATTTATTATCGCATAAGCAAATATATGAATGGTTGTAATTTATTATGTATTTGAAAATAATTTCATGCTCTTATTTATTATATGATATTAGTTACACAGAGAAATCACATTCGATACGTTATTTTATGTATTTCACTGGCTGCAGTTGCTTGATTGGTTAAGGCAGTTACCGGAAGGTTGTGAGTTCGAATCCCAGCTTATCAGAAGATCCGACGTATTCACTAATGGCGACTGGAGCAAGTAAAATATGTCCCAGACAGAATGTTCTCCATGTGTTTCCACTCTGGCTTCCTATCTCCAAATTAGAAGACCCAGATGGGGTTTATAAGCTTAAGTCTTAATTCGTAAGTGAGTGCTCTGTTCCCTTTCTGACTTCAGCCCCTGACCGGCGGGCTTGGTTTTGCCATTGTCATGTATAACGTATTTCGCTGATATAATTTTTAAAAATTAATGACACTTAGACACCATTTTTAAATTTTTGCAAAACTCTTAAACAGAAAGAAATCCCCAATGTCTTAGTTATTATTGATAGTTAAATAATAAATTCATATAGGTATAACCAAATGAAATTTATTTGCATTCATATATTTTATTTGTAAATTTAGATTTGAATTTAATATTTCTCATAAATTAGGAATAAGATAAAAATAGACAGTAAGTTCAAATAGTGACATAAATAAATACTAAAATGTCAAAAAATGGATGTATATTTAATGGTAAAAATTAACACTTCGACATTTTATATTTCCTTAAACTCATGAATATTAATTGATATTAAATATTGATTTTTGTAATTGCAGAAAACATTAAGGTATTTTTTTTGTGTAAACAAACGTGATTACGATTCATAAATCGATTTATTTAATTGTATAATATATCATTAGCTTATTTTTTTAAATAATTTATTAATACAGCGCATTCATATTATTTATGTTATTTTGCAGTCAAAATTTCTAATAATATTTCAAAAATATTCAGTTTGAGAATAAATTAAATCAAAAAACTTTATTGGAGATTAAAATTAGTATCTTAAATATTTTTAAGATTTAAAAATATTTAAGCTACATAAGAAATAAGAAAATGTTTAGCAAAGTTATAAAAAAAGATGAAAGTAAATTTTACTTTGTAAGAAGTATATTATGTTAGAAAGAAATTTTCAATTTAAATGTATTATGAAGTTTCCAGATGTGAAATATATGCTTATAAGTACAAAAGCTTCAACTCGATGTGATAACAAATAAAAAAGCATGTACCTAATTTCAGAGAAAAATTCCGATTTGAAAAACTAATTATATTTACTGTTTGTTAAAGTTTCAGTTTGCACCATGGAAAATCATTTTATCATCTAAAGACGGATTGAAGGAAGCTTAATGCAGATTGAATGAAGAATGAAACGCTTGACAAATTGCTGTAATTTCAAAAATATTATATATATAATTCAGAATTCCTTTCTTTTGAAGTTTAAGTGCATATTAGGAAAGCTTAGAACGTCTTCACTATCACAGATTAAAGATTTTTCTTTTTAATTCTAAAAAACGTAAATATCTTTCTAGAAAAAAGGCTTTAATTGCAAAATGAGAGAGAAAATGTTGCTTGGATGTTGTCCATATTTTCTTTTTCTATGGCGATTTGTTTCCGCCGTTGTTTTACTTAACAGTATTCTAGATTAAACGTAAGAGGGAGTAATTGACATGGAATAAATATTAAATATCTATAGCCTCATGATGTTCTATAGCCTGTGTTCAATACCGTACATTTTTACCCTCTACAGGATACTTGTGTTTCGAGATAGAGCCCCGAAAGTTGGCTCCAGAAGGTAATCCAAACGCATGCGCACTTGAAGAAATTGGTTGCAATGTTTCGGCGGTATATAATGGGAACAGTGTTTGGATTTAATTTTAGCAGTCCTATAAGTCTAATTTGGAATGGAGTTCACTATAGTCGACTTATCCATTTACTTTATATAATTATTATAAAAAATAGTATATGAATAAAACTAATTTTATAAATAATTATTTATGTTAGAATATGTGTAAATAGGAATTCACTCTCGTTTTCTGCTGTTCGCTGGTAAAACTTTAACCAGCTACCAACAGAGATTTTATGCTGGATTATGAAGTCTGCTTTAATATACATAGAAAATTACATATAAACAATATTAATTTACGTATTTATAAACAATAACATGTTACGAATTAATATCAGTAATTTAAAATTATTTATGTTTATATATTTTGTTGCAACTTCCATATATAAAAAAATTACTATTCTAATAATTCCCAAAATTTTTATTCACTATCACGGTGAGTTAAAATACTTTGTTATATTTATGAAAATACAACATTACTAAGTCCTTGAGAAACGAAGACAGAATATGCAAACGCGCATTAAATTAAGCACGCATTGAAGCATTTAATAGATTTGCCATGTTTAACAAGAAGATACGCTTTCTAACCAGATGAATTTACCGCACTATTTACATCGCCAAGTTAATGAATCTTAGCCAAAACCCGTTATTTAGTGCGCATGACTTAGAATTCCGTTCCGGAGCCAACATTCTGGGCTCTATCTCAAGAAACTAGTATTCAGGATGGTCTTACCGATAGGACCCCATGAGCAATAAATCACTGATTTATTCAAAACAGAGCCAATAAGCAAGGCACAATAATTTATTTGGTCACTTTTACTTCACTTGAAATCCATCTCATTTATACAAAGTGATTAATCGAACAACTTAAAGCTGTTGTAAGGCATTTGCCTATTCTCTGCGCATTTGCTTCAGAGCTGCCATTAATAGATAGTAGACTCTATTCAAGTGTAAGAAAGAAGGAAATCCAAAAGTTCCTCTATTACATATTCTGAAAGTAGAAACAAAACTGCTATCAATCTTCGTTCAGCAATGGCTAAGATCGAACCTGCGAACATTCGTTCTACAAAGTGCAACCCCATCATTGATCCACTCTGAAGGCTCCGGTATTCGCTTTTGTATTATGTTTGTGTTTTCTTTAAATATATTAAATTTAAGTTGAGTTAATTTATTTCAATCGTCAAGTCTAGCATATATTTCATAATGGAAATCGCTTGTTACAATGAAAATAAATGTGAGTACAAATTAAAAAAAAGAATGTATTTTTTTAATTCCAGGGTTTTTTTTATTATTTATTTATTTATTTTATTTTTATTTATTTATTTGTTTTATTTATTTATTTATTTTTTTTAATTTATTTTTTTTTTGCTGAGAGAAAATAACGTTTTCCATAGAAACCATGAATTTAATGTTTTGATAAATATAGAATATGCATTAGTTTTTCTTATATACTATTCATTGAAATATATTTTTCTAAATTTATGCTAGAGATATATTTATTGGAATTTTAATGATCTGTAAAGTACGGAATTTTCGTGGTATGTAGCATGTGTCGTAAAGAGCTGATTTACAGTAATTGATAATAATAAAATGAATTACTGTAAATAGATTTACTGAAGACATTGACATTTTCGCTCATTAAAGTAAAAATTCGAAACTGAAACACATTTTTACAGCATATTAATTTCGTACTATTTTCCTTACCTGGAAATAAATTAAATTTCTTCTTTTCTATACTAATTGGGTGTAATTTGAAAATTCTTCGGGTAATAAAGTATTAAATTTATATGTCATTACGAAATATGCTGTTTTTATTCTTTCTGTACTTTTAATGGTTCTATTAGAGTTAAAATGTGAAAAAAAATCCATCAGTTTTATATGAATGAGTTCTTCCAATACACTTTAGAATCTTAGATTCAATAAACTAAGAAATAGGAAATTTATAAATGATTATAGATTCATCTTTTCAATTCATTGAGTTCCTATTTATTTTTTTTTTACATTACTATTTGCTTATGATTTATTTTTAATATAGTAAGTCTTATGATTTGTCACGTATACATTGCTAAGAGAAGACTTCTTGACTTTCTTATTTATAGGTATCGATATATAAAACATAATTTTGTAATTTAAAGCCTTGAGAAATGTTTTATGTTTAAATTAAAATAATTATGATAATTTTCAGAAATTGTTTCTCAATCATGTTGCGTATTTATAAAATTAGATAAACATATTCTTTCATACACTTTTAGAATAAGTATAATATTTAGAATAATAAATATATATTATTTCATACATTTTTAGAATTTTTAATCTAGGTGGAATGATTAGATTTAATAGGATAATGGTAATAAAAATTATTGAATTATTTCCTAAATTAATCACAAATCCAGTGTTAGCTGCGGTAATTAATCCATCTATGATTAATGACGGAAAATGATAGTATATTGTGCAGTATCCTTCTGAAATTTATTGTACGGTCACCCTTGGGATGCTTTTTCCACATTTGGCGATAAATTACATTTTCTGGCAATCCAATCAATTCGGAACAATTGCAGATGGGGGATTTCGACCAATCAGGCAATATTTTTCAATATTCTGTTAATTTTTAGATCTCGCTTGTACAGAATGGCGAGATTTTTGGCGACTTTTCGAAAAAGTCGCCACGGGTGACCGTATAGTATATTTTTTCTAAGTTTTCATTTTATTTCCTTTCAACTGAAATTTTTAATGAACATTTCTTAATCTGTAACATTCATAACTAATTACTAAATAACGAATTTTAAAACAATAAATTTAGAAAGGCATCATTTATAAACAAATTTAAAATTTCGTATGCGTTACTAAAAACGATAAACTATCTGATCGATATTTTAAAAATATTTTGGCATTAGTATCTAGCATTCTATTATTATAAATTATACAACAAGGATTAAGTGGATAAAAATGGCGCCACTGTTAACTTGACTTCTCACATACGAGGAAACAAGTTCGGGCTGGAAGAAAATTGGAAAAGTATTAAGCTTTGGATTGATTTTGGCAAAAAAGGGGAGAAATCTATATAAATTGAAAATGTAGTGAATAATGTATCCCGAATTTAACAAGACTTACTACTTTCCGCAAAACCAATTGCCCGGGAGGAAGTTTCTTCAGTTATTGGTTCTAGTTACATGGAGGTAATATCTGAGTGTTGAAAGGCACATTCTGAGATATTTAATCTTTTCTATTTTATTAACAGATTCAATTTTATATCCGATACTTTCATTTTAAATACAGGTAAGATTTTAATTTTTACATATGTTACTTTATCTGTATTGTGTTGAGGACTTATATTCTTTATAATAAAAATACTGTGTACAGTCTATTAGATGAAACGTATGCTCCAAAGTTTAATTAATATAATTTTAACTACGGCAGAATCTTTGTCAATATAATCAAAGAATTTCAATTTGTTTAGTATTAAGTTGATAGGATTTTAAGAGTAATAAAGGTGTATTAAGTAATAAAAGTAATAAAGTTGTAAAAATATAAATATCAATCAAACTTTTTAATTCTCAAAATTTTTTCATTAATACAACTTTTGATTAGATATTCTTTGTGTTTCAGCACATTATTAAAATTTGTATAAACTTATGTTTTAAAGAAACTCTCTAAAAAAGTAACAATTTTCTTCGTTACAAGCTTGTCATTTAAACAAAGAATGTTTATAATATTACAGTTAAAATGAGTCAAATTGTTGTTAATATTTTGAAGCATGCAGCTGAAATTTGCTTATTCATTCAAGTGCTTTGAAATATATTTAAAATTTTTTCCAATTCGAGATAAATATTGAAGTAATTTAAATATTTCACGTGATAAAACATATTTGTTGAATTTTCACAATCCTTGGATGTTAGATAATTAGAAATATTATATATTCAAATGTAAAGGGAAAACTACTCAGCACTAACCATACAACAATATGTCTTTTCCAATTAAGCATTCAATACACATATTGTTCGAGTTTTTTTATAACAAAAATAATTTAAGTGTTAAATATTTAATTATAACCATTTGCGGATGTTTTATTAAATCAAAAAAGAAAAATCTAAATTTCAAAAACTGCCTAAATAAAATTGAAATAATTTGTACTTAATATGATGTGCATTGATAATTTTAATTTTTTTGATTAAATTCACGAAGTTTTAGTGTATTCATTATGAATCTTCATAATTTAACAAGTAATTATGAAGTAATTTATTATATTATTTACTAAATATATTCTAACATTTAATTTACCTATACATCGATTGGAAATTCAAGAACTAACCATACCCGCACAAATTATATACTTTTTTGTCTTTTTATTTCATATTCCATTTAACCATTTAATGTGTATACATATATTTTTATTGTTTGACGCATTCGATGATAGAAAAATGAACTCTATCAAAGGTAAGAAAAGAAGTCTACATTTTGTTTGTTTGAAAAGTATAAAGAAACTTACTAATTAGTAATTGACTATAAATTATTCAACACCGGATTATTAATATAGTACTATGGATTATTTAATTAAAAGAACACAAAAATTTGAAATTGTGAAAACTCTTCATAAATTTATTAAATAAATTCACATGCTAAAATTTTAGCTATTCTGACTATTTTGGCATTTCAGGAAAAAATTACGAACTGAAATACGTCACAAAAATATTAAGTTGTAAAATTACTTAGTCTAAATTAATAAAACAAGAAAAAATAAGATGTAATATTTATTTATCTGTTTTATATTCTTAATAACTTCATTGTATTCTTTTGCGCTTTAATTTTTTAATTGTTGTTTTGAAGTACTTTCCCACATTATTTATATAAAAATACATATTTTATAATAATAATACCACTTTTTACAATAATACATATTTATAAAAACAGTAAAAATAACACTTTTCAGAAGCACTTTTTCATGACGGAGAGCTAGTCAAATTTTAGTAAACAGCAATAAATTGTGGAAATTATTTTTTTTTTAAATTAAGAAATTGAGAAAAATGATATATTAAATTCATCCCAAAAAATATGTTTAATTTTTTCCAAAAAAATTTAATAAAATTTTAGATATTAAGAATGTTTTTTTCGATTAATAAAATGCAAAAATATGAATTTTTCAAAAAATAATGCAGTAAGAGTTATAAAACTAATGTGCTTAATGTAACTATTTAATAATAAAAATAGAATAATTTATAATTTTTATAATTAGAATTAAAATTATTTTACTAAATTAGAATAAAAATATTTAAAAAAAATTATTAAATTTGAATAAATTTTTTTTTTTTAAAAAAATTAATTATTTTTTTTTTATTTCAAGCAGTATTGTGATATAAAAAACATAAAATATAAATGTAAAAACATAAAAATAAATGAAACACATTTCACTGAATAAAGAGAAAGATTGATATCTCCGTCTTTGGATGTTGAGAACTATGGACAAAGTGATTCGTACCGACTCAAAGTAGTTTTGATTGGAAATCTAGCATTGAATCGGTACAAATTACCTTGAGCCATAAGCGCCACGATGAGGAATCTTCTGGAATCTTTGTCTTCCGAATTCCTGACAGGATACTTACCAATATTTTTTATGAATATAAATGGCAACACTGTATAACTGTTTAAAAGTATTTACAATTTCTTCTGTTATAGATGACTACAAAAACGTATTCTGCGTAATGGAATGGTAGATGGAGGACATTGGAACCACGACATATCTTACGTGTTTCATTCGCCATCAGTGTGCACAACGTATCTTAGGATTCGAACCCACTACGTTCCAATAACAAGAACGATGCCCTAATCAACAAGCCACCGCGAGCTATACTAACGATTATACTCATGAATCATTCCAAATTTAAAATCTAAGCAAAAGATACTATTTTCTTTATAAGTGAATAATTAATTTGTTGTTGAAAAAGTATTTCAAAATATTTTCGTTGATTTATTATTTATAATGACTAATTAATTAGTGCTAAATACAATTTTGCATACTTATATTTTTTGAAAGATTTAATTCCTAAATAATAAAAATTGATTCTTTGAATAAAAATTTGACACCTGTAAGCAGAATATGATATCAATTATTTTCTTTTAAATTTTTATAACATTCAATGAAAGCTGCTCGTAAGAATTTGAGTTGACTTTATAAGACTCAAATATAAAAATGCATATAATTTTGTGATTTTCAAATTAATAATTAATTATTTAATCGAAAATAAATTGCAATTCGTTATTCCTTTGAATTACGTTAGCTATATATTTTGCCCCCCAAATATATAACTATTTTCATATAATTTTGAACAAAAATTTTATTTTGTTTTTTAAGTAGACGTTTCGTAATTCCTTTATTAATTTCTCGTCTATATTTAGATTTTAAAACTGATCTATATCTATTATCTCAATATCAAATATATTCAGTGTTAGTTTATGATTATTTTTAAGTTATACTTATAATATACGATTTACAATTTTTGAAATGTCAAGATTAAGAAAATAAATGAATTATACGATATATTTCCATACCTGAATTTTGTCTGGGATGTATCTTAAATATATATATATATATATATATTAGATTATTTACAATAAATTACTTATTCAAAACAATTTAATTAATTTCTTTTCTCTTCATAAAAATTTCTTTATATAATGTTCAATAAATAAATATTACAGAAAAGTGTTGCTTGTTTACTTGTATCTAATTGTTGATTATGATAATTTATTTTTATTTTATTTGACTAATGTTTCAAATGTACGTAAGGATTATTTTTCAAATGCAAAAAAAAAAAATGGTATTTTTTCTCTTGAATGATTTGTTAATATTAAAATACCTTTCAGCTAATAAAAAATTACATCCAAATATTTCTAGAAAGCACGTACTAAAAACCATCAAGAGATTAAATAACTAAATAAGTATTCTTATTGCATTAAAAATTGCAGCCACTACTTTAATTGTAATATGTTGCAAACACGCAAAACTGTTATTGCTTCTTTTTTTAAGAAAAGAAAAAACCGAAAAACAAAACCATTATTTGTAAATAAAAATATGGTGCAGTCATTCCTCCCCATTACTTTGGAAAAGGAAAGGTATATCTTGGAGCAATTCTTTTTTCCATCAAAACGGATTGGACTTTCATAAATTGCATGGAAAAATGTAAAGATGAAAGAAGAAAAATGAAGATATATTTTCGCCATACTTTTTTCTTCTTGAAAATACTAAGTTCATTCTTCACTATTATCATATTCAACTTCTATTTTTTTATTTGATAGCTTTGCTATATATTGAAAAGAAGTTCTTCTTTTCTACGTTCCTGCGATGATTTTTTTTTCATATCAAACTATCATGCAATCACTTTCCTGAAAGGTGCATCATTCAAAGATGGAAAGTTGAAAAGAAAGAAGATGAGGACAGCGTTCAAATGGAGTTTCTGAAGAACATGAAAATATCTTTTTTTTTTTTCTTACTTTCTTAGAAACTTTACGGACACAAATATCTTGTTATTTAGTTTCACTTAAGTCTAAAAAAGGGAAAAAATGGTGCATTAGATTTTTTTAATAATCTATACTGCTTATAACGTAATTTTGTATTTATTAAGAAATTTATTGAAAATCGTCCATAAATTTTTGTATTTTATACAAACAACTATGAAAGGATATAATGCATAAAAGAATAAATACCTTATTTAAATTTCTAATTTAAGTGCATTTGAATGAATTTCGGTGACAATTATTCATTTATTAATTAGATATCTTTCTATTGTCAAGAAAAATTTTAAAATAATGGTAGATTTCTAAGAGTTAATTATTTAAGTACTTAAATTTTTAAATTTGTTACCAATAAAGTTCTAATAAAAGTAATTTTAATTTAATCATATAGCCGGACGGCAATCCGTTTGATTACCAGTCAATCCTTCATTGAGCTTAACTTTCAGTCCACTGTTTTACATGGTGGAGTTAGATTTTTGCGCTGTATGAGTTTGATGGCTTAAGGCACTATAAAATGAGAAACGCCCAAATGCTGGGTTTTGATTGTAGTAGCTGGGGTACCTACAAAAATTTAGTCCTTTTAAAAGTCTTACGTTTTAAAATTATTGACAAAAATTCGAGAGTTAAATTATTTTATCAAATCAACTTTTGCAGAATATATATATATATATATATATATATATATATATATATATATATATATATATATATATATA